>JBBPBX010036177.1:0-31633 GCA_038048925.1 Garcialebias charrua | reverse complement strand
GTGCTGTAAATTGCTTTGTACGGCATGGTAGTACTGTTTTGGTTTGCTTGGCACAGCGAGAAGTGCTGTAAATTGCTTTGTACAGCTAGAAAGTACTGGTTTGGTTTGATTAGCACAGAGTTCAAGTGCTGTAAATTGTTTGCTTAAGTACAGCTTGAAATACTAGTTTGGGTTGTTTAGCACAGAGATCAGGTGCTATAAATTGTTTGCTGAAGTCCGACGTAAAGGGACTGATTGTTTGCCTAAGTACAGCGCGAAGGTACTATAAATTAGTTTTGCTTGGCACGGCGTGAAGGTGCTATAAATTTTGCTGACGTACAGTGGGAAGGTACGGAAATAGGACATTTTTCTTTCTCAGACGCGTCCTATTGAAGTTGTGTTCGTCTGTTTGCCTCTGTGGAGCCTAAAAATATGTGTTGTTGTTGTACTTCTCTGCGGGCCCCTAAGTTGTGATTCGTCCGTCTGCCTTCTGTGTTCTTAGGAATGTGTGTGCATTTTTTGTTGTGCCTGTCTGCGGGCCTATCTATCTCTGTGTTTATCTTTCTCTCCCTCTATGTGTGTGTATATGTGTGTGTATGTGTGTGTGTGTGTGTGTGAAAATATAACTGAGGTATTTTGAGCTGACTTTCTGATCACAAGGTCAACTTTATAAACCTCTATTAAAGAAAAAACTACATAAAAGCATTATATAAAAATCGCTCCAAGCCTAGAACGTTGCCAGATAAATACTACAACCAGATTTCTGAGAAATTAAATGATTACTATCTTACAAGATGAAACCTGTGCTGACAGCAGTCCGTAGGCCCAGCTCGTCCAGGAACATGTTTGGAGCTGGAGGTATCGTCTCCTACAAAGAAAAAACACAGATAATAACACTGATTTAAGATACTAGCACTCTCCATTTAAAACATGATGATGATAGTTTTTATAGATGTTCTAATCAGTCTACACCAAACCCATTTCGTTTCAAATGATGATTATACCCCGTTAGAGTCAGTGATGACTATCATACTAGTGTATGATAATTAGCCTAAAAAGAAAAAGCAGAGTGATTCTAGTGCTGAAAGTATTTCACAATAACCGGTGCTGTAATGATGTTTTAGTTTTTCTAGGCTATATTTAAGATCAAAGTAATTTTCAAACCGACTAAAACCTTTTCTCATTTTTGTTGTTGTTTTTCTTTTGGTTTAAGTCCATAAAGGACCTTAGTTCATAAATAACTCATTTTTGCTGTGCGCCTCAATGATCGTTTCCCACATATTTTACAAACATTATTTTTAACTGTTCATCTGATTAAGTTGTAACCAGTTTAAATGATAAAGAGGACGGAGATGTTAGAGAATTCAAACATTGATCATTTAAAACTTATTACTTTAATGTATTCTGATGAATCATTAACTGGTTTGCTTTCCTAAAAGTCTTTCTGTATGAAACAAAACATCTCTGAAGAACACAACTTGTTGCTCAGTGTGTTTCTCTGTTATTGTATCTCGTCGTGTTCCCATTGGTTGTTTCAAGATAAGACCTTCTGCTTCTATCTCATTACCATGGTGTTCAAGGCTGCTGACTGATTTATTGTGTACTGACCTTGCTTTTGCAGTCTGAAAACTCTATAAGTTTGCTGTGTTGTTAGTAGAATGTAAATAGTAGACCGTGGGCATCTCTGATTGATCACTAATGATTCTTAGCTGTGTGTCATTAATCTCATGTAATGTGAGCCTAATGTATATGAAGAATGTGTTCTACTTAAAAGTTGTTCTATGTTAAGTGTAATATGTTGTTTCACAGAGTGTATCTGCAATGTCACGTGTTAACCAGAAGTAATTAGTGTTCATTTAAAGTACAACGAGAATACCTTGATAAAACAGTAACACTTTTTGAGCATATAAAATTAGTAAAAAGTATACAACGGTGTCATAACTCTTCACTTTGTATGTTGGAATTAATCAATCTTCCATCTCCCGTTTACAGCTTGTACAGAATTCTGCCACCCGCTTTTTGACCAATACACGGAAATACGAACACATCACTCCTGTCCTGTCCTCTTTACACTGGCTCTCGGTTCAGTTCAGGATATAGTTCAAGCTGCTGCTGTTTGTTTTCAAAGCTCTGAATGATCTTGCACCTGTCTACATCTCAGAACTTTTGAAAGTCCATCAGCTCAGCAGACCTTTATGATCTGCCAGTCAACACCTGCTGGAGGTGCCTCGCTCAAGGTTCAAATAATGGGGAGATCGGTCCTTTTCTGTTGCCGGCCCAAAAGCTTGGAATAGTCTCCCCCTTGAGCTCCGTGCCACCTCTGATCTGACTCTGTTCAAAACCAGACTGAAGACCCACTTGTTCAAAAAAGCTTTCAGTGTGTAATTTTTATTACTTTTGGTATTTTAGTATGTAGCATTTGTATTTCCATTGCCTCCTTTTATTGCTGTTGCTTTTATTTTATTTTCACTGATTTAATGTACCGGGTTTTATATTTTCTGTCCTGTTAAGCACCTTGGTCAGTGCAAGGCATTGTAGGAAGGTGCTATACAAATAAAGTTTATTATTATTTTATAAAAGCAGAACGTCAATGCTTCCATACTTAATGGTTTGGTAAACCAGTGCACGCTTCACAGCCTCTCTAGCTCTGTTGATGTTTAAATATGCTATTTTAAAAGAATCCATGTTGAGTGAGAGGTTTAAAAGCGGGTACAAATGTCTATAAGAAAAATTAAAATGCTGGTGTTCATCATTTGTTCAGAATTGTTTTCTTCATTCATTATTTTATTTATTCTGAAAATTTCTTGGTCAGTGAACCCAGATTATGTTTTGTGCCTTATGTAATGTCTGTCTGAGTCATAAGTTCTCAGGTTTGGAAAGTGACTTTCAACTTTAACTCCTCTCAGTCCTTTTGCCTGTTTGAGGGAAGAATGGGGTTCAGTGCAATCGGCCTGTGACACAGAGTCACTGAAGTCAGAGCACCAGCCCTCACTGTCACTGTCCACTCCCTCCCTCATCTCTGTACACATTTTGCTGGCACGTGCAGCAACTTCAATTTTTTTTCTCTTCCCTCGTTTCTTCACCTGGGTTGGGACCCCCAGCTCCATCTCCTCTACAGCTACCCCTGCTTCTCCCTCTACACCAGCTCTTGGCCTCTCACTTTTCTTTCCTGTACCTTTTATTCCTCCATCCATCTCCGCTTTCTGATGTTATCACTAGCGGCGGGTGGAAGACCGGCCGTAGCCGCGCACTCCCCAGCCGCGGCAATGGGAGGGGGACCAACGGAAGCTGACGAAGTCAACGCGTCCCGGTTTGGACACATTTTAATCACGTGCTCCTCCTGGCCACATCCAAAACATTTCATGTTCGCTGAGGTAGCTAATAAAACATATTCAAAATCCTCCAGTACATGAAACCTAATGTTAAACTCTTCCCCCCCTCCCCGCTTGTTTAAGATCACCAACAGAGATGGTTTAAAAGCGGGTACAAACACTTCTCAAACACGTCTCCTGTGTGAGACGTGTTTGAGAAGGGGTGATTTATGTCTATGGTTAAATTCTGACACTATCCGTTCACCCAAAAAAACTTAGGGGACGGGGCCCCCGAGGCTCCAGGGCCCCCAAAATTCCGGGGCCCAGGGCTACAGCCCTTGTAAGCCCGTGCGAAAATCCGAGGGTGGGTACAATAATCACAGCCTGTTATGAATCTTAGTGTACCATGATAGACAACATCCAACATCTGTAGGGTGCTTGTAGGAGCGTTCATGTGGATAATGTCACCGTAATCAATGAAGGGAAGGAAAGTCACAGTTATAAGAAGTTTCCTGACATTCAGAGTTAGACAGGATCTGTTTCTGAAAAAGAAACCTAGTTTACCTTTCAGTTTCTATACTAGGTTTTCCACGTGGAGCTGTGAATTGAATTGATCAGGATACACAAATATTTATAGAAATCAACAAACTCAATAGGGACACCATTTGAGGATAAAGTCAGAGGAAAAACTGTTGGGACTGACTTCCTGTTTGAAAAAAGCACCCCCTGGGTTTTATCAGCATTAAAGACAAGTTTGAGACAGAACAAATCTGACTGGATGATGTCAAAAGTGGATTGAAAAAGCTGGAAAGCCTTAGCAAATGTTTTAGCTCCACAATAAACTGTGTCATCAGCAGTGATGGGAATAACGGAGTACAAATAAACAGCGTTACAAACAGAGTTATTTTTTTAACTAACGAGTACTCTAAGTAGTGTGCAGGGGAACTCGCAACGGTCTTCACGGACATCTTTAACATCTCGCTGAGTCAGGCCATCGTCCCCACCTGTTTCAAAGCCACCACCATCATCCCTGTCCCAAAGAAGGCAACGCCCGCATGCCTCAATGACTATCGCCCAGTAGCACTCACCCCCATCCTGATGAAGTGCTTTGAACGGCTAGTCATGAAAAGCATCACATCTGTCCTCCCTGCCTCCCTGGATCCCTTCCAATTTGCATACCGACCTAATCGCTCAACCGACGATGCCATCTCCTCTGCCCTCCACACAGCTCTCACACATCTGGACACGAAGGACTCTTATGTTAGAATGCTGTTCATCGACTTCAGCTCGGCATTCAACACCATCATCCCCCAACAGCTCATCCTTAAACTGGACAGTCTGGGGCTGAACACCTCAATGTGTAACTGGCTGCTAGACTTCCTGACCGGGAGACCACAGACAGTACGGATCGGGAGTAACACATCTAGCACCATCACATTGAACACAGGGGCCCCACAAGGATGTGTGCTGAGCCCCCTTCTATTCACCCTGCTAACACACGACTGCACACCATCGTACAGCTCCAACCACTTCATCAAGTTTGCGGACGACACAACAGTGGTAGGTCTCATCAGCAACAACGATGAGACGGACTACAGGAACGAGGTGAGCCGCTTGGCCTTGTGGTGCGGACACAACAATCTCACTCTCAACGTGGAGAAGACAAAGGAGATTGTTGTGGACTTCAGGAAGAGGGATGCCCAACATGCCCCTCTGACCATCAACAGCACCGCAGTGGAGAGAGTGGACAGCACCAAGTTCCTGGGAGTGCACGTCTCAAAGGACCTGTCCTGGAGCAGGAACACTGCAGCACTGGCGAAGAAGGCTCACCAGCGTCTCTACTTTCTCCGCAAGCTGAAAAGGGCTGGAGCTTCAACCTCCATCATGTGCACCTTCTACAGAGGTGCCATAGAAAGTGTCCTGACCAGCTGCATCACTGTGTGGTTTGGTGCATGCACTGCATCCTGCCGCAAGAGCCTCCAGCGCATCGTGAAAGCAGCTGAGAAGATCGTCGGCACCTCCTTGCCCTCACTGCAGGACTTACACAGCAAACGCCTCACTCGGAAAGCCCACCGCATGGCAGGTGATCCCACACACCCACTACACAGCCGCTTTAGACTGCTGCCATCAGGGAGGAGACTGAGGAGTCTCCAGGCTCGAACCAGCAGACTGAGAGACAGCTCTGTTCATCAGGCAGTCAGAATGCTAAACACTCTGCCTGCTCTGCCTCCCCTCCCATTTGAACTGCCTTAACACAAAAAACTTTCTCACACATTACCACTCAACACAAAGTTTTTAACACTGGACTCTGTGTCATCAAACGGGTTATTCACTAAACTCTCGGTCATGTGTTCATTCAGTTTGCACTACTTCTCATATTTGCACTAATGTTTGTATTACATTACTGCCTATAGTCATACTACTGTTTACATTCACTGTTTACATTTATTAATACTGTTTACATTTATTACTACTGCTTTACATTTATTACTACTGTTTACATTTACACTACTTTTATCTACACTACTGCAGATACATATACAGCATTCTCTGACTAGCCTTATCTAAGGATGCCAAATGTGCCTTATGTGCCTCACTGCATATGCCACTTTGCCTCTATACCAACATCAACTACCTCATACATATACTGTGTACATTAACTTATATGCTGCTGTGCCACTCTTTGCAAATGTCAATGCTAGAACCTTCAGTTTATTTTATAGATATACTTTTTATACTTTTTATACTACTATGCAAAAACTCAGGACAGTATTACACTTTTATTATTTCATTTTATGCTTATGTTCATTGGGTGTTTGGTGTTTTAGGGGTGTTTGGTGTTTCAGTGTTGGTGTTAATTTTCATACTTTTATACTATTATGAAAAAACTCAGGACAGTGTTACACTTTTTTACTATTTTATGCTTATGTGTATTAAATGTTTTAGTGTTTAGTGTTTAGATGGTTACTGTTGCACCGAGGGACTGAGAGAAATGCAATTTCGGTCCTGTGTATGTCCTGTACATATTGCAGTTCTGACAATAAAGTTGACTTTGACTTTGACTTTGACTAGTTACTATGTCTATTGTTACAACATCGTTATGTTACGACCACTAAATAGGGTACGTTATTTTGTCTTCCGCTCTGGCTCTCGTAAGCTATTTGTTTACTTTTTTCCTTGGTGAGGGTAGGAGGGAGCAGAAGTGCTCTGGGAGGGAGGAGTGAAACAATCCTATAAAAGATGATGATGATTGGCTAAGGTAGAGTAACAGGTAGAGGTAAGCCAATCAGAGGTTTTGTTGTTCAGTTCACTCACAGACCACACGCTGCAGCTCCAAATCTGAAAAGTTAGAAAAGTGCAGCAATGGTGAGTCTGGAGGAAGTTAGCAGAAGTCCTGCAGCAATGGCGAGTCTGGAGGGAAAGTTGGTGTTTTCAAAGCGGAAATACAGACACTACTTTACTCTCCTTGAGGTAAAAGGCAAGAACGTGCATGTGAAGTGTACATTATGTCCCAGAGCAAAGTGTTTGTCTACGTCCATCGTAAGCAACTCTAATATGACGAAGCATCTCACAACTGCACATGGTTCAACAAAACTGGTGGCTAAAAACAATGCTGTTGACAGCAGACCAGGTGTGGCTAACGTGAGCTTTGCTATAATAATAATAATAATAATAAACTTTATTTGTATAGCACCTTCCACAATGCCTTGCATTGACCAAGGTGCTTAACAGGATAAAAAGAAGAATAAACGGGAACAATAAATCAATGAAAATAGAATAAGAAACCACAGCGATAAAAGAAGGCAATGGAAATAAAAAATGCTACATACTAAAATAACATAAGTAATAAAAGTTACATACAGAAAGCTTTTTTGAACAAGTGGAAATAAAAATGCAATTGAAATAAAGATGCTACATACTAAAATACAAAATAATAAAAGTTACACACTGAAAGCTTTTTTGAACAAGTGGGTCTTCAATTTGGTTTTGAACAGAGTCGGATCGGAGGTGGCACGCAGCTCAAGGGGGAGGCTGTTCCAGGCTTTTGGGCCGGCGACAGAAAATGACCGGTCTCCCCATTGTTTGTACCTCGAGCGAGGCACCTCCAGCAGGTGTTGACTGGCAGATCGTAAGTCCCTGCCAGGCTGATGGACTTTCAGAAGTTCTGAGATGTAGAGGGGAGCAAGTCCATTCAGAGCTTTGAAAACAAACAGCAGCAACTTGAACTGTATCCTGAACTGAACTGGGAGCCAGTGTAGAGAGGACAGGACAGGAGTGATGTGTTCATATTTTCGTGTGTTGGTCAAAAAGCGCGCG
The DNA here is from genome assembly GCA_038048925.1 of Garcialebias charrua. NCBI lineage: Eukaryota > Metazoa > Chordata > Actinopteri > Cyprinodontiformes > Rivulidae > Garcialebias > Garcialebias charrua. Next base: position 24,026 of record JBBPBX010036177.1, on the reverse strand, counting down.
GCAGAGTTCTGTACAAGCTGTAAACGGGAGATGGAGGATTGATTAATGCCAAGATACAAAGCATTACAATAATCAAGTCTGGAGGTCACAAAGGCATGGATGGCCTTCTCCAGATCACCACGACTAAGAAATGACTTGACTTTGGAGAGCAGACGGAGCTGAAAGAAGCTGGTCTTGACAACAGAACTGATCTGTTTATCAAACTTTAAATTGGAGTCAAGCTGCACTCCAAGATTTCTGACCACCGAGTTGAAGTGGGGGAGGGGAAAACCAACACTGGGACTGGGAAGGATTTGCTAACAAAGAAGAATGCGGAACTACGCCGTCCAAGCAGTTAATCAATTTACTCAGGATCTTGACTAGAGTAAAACTGGGCCAACAAGTCAGGCAATTATTTCAACCACTCATAGACAATCAAGTGTTATGACTTACTCCTATAAAACCCAACAGTTTGCAACGAGAAAGTAACAATTTGTGGGTGGAACTGTTTATACCAGAATTTGTAAGAGCCTATTAATAGCATTTTTTTGTAAAGAATCTATCTGATTGAAGGTGGTTTAAAGGATAATGCAGCTTTTTCTAAGTGTGCCTTTTGCTCCATCATGAAAAGAAGCCAATTCTTTCTGCTAACCTGCTAAAAGCATGAATAAAATATGGTTTTGGCTGAGCACAGTGCCAATGTTTTAAGAGTAGGGCAAAAAAGGAGAGGGAATAAAGGATGAGTGGAACATATTTATTCAAACTACTAAGAATTATTAAGTGGGGCTGTAGTAGCTTGGTTGTCAGTGCTGGGGTCTTGTGGTCATATGGTTACATGTTCAAGTCTATTTTGTGTCAGGAAGGGCATTTGTTGTATACGGTATATAAAAACATGATTCCTACAGTACATACTAAATTTAAAAAAAAAAGTGGTAGTCTCTCATTTATCATGGATTTTAAGGAACACGCCCACCTGCAATAAGTGAAAAAAAAACGCAAAACAGGGATACAGTAGTCCAAGTCCAAGTTCAGTAAAGTTCAGTAAACTTTGTCATGACGTGTGCCAGGTTGTAATCACACATCACCTGTTACTACCAATCTCCCTCCTTAAATAAACAATTTAAATTTATAAACTGTAACGTTTTAAATAAACAATCCATGCAGCGTGGATTGTTTCTTTTAAACGTTACAGCATATCAATTTGAATTTTAGAGAAGAGAAACACAGCAGGACATCAAAGGGTTAATGCAGCAGGAGAAATACATGCATGGCAGAGAAGGAGATAATAATAATATAATAATAATAAACTTTATTTGTATAGCACCTTCCAACAATGCCTTGCATTGACCAAGGTGCTTTACAGGATAAAAAGATGAATAAACTGGAACAATAAATCAATGAAAATAGAATAAGAAACAACAGCAATAAAAGAAGGCAATGGAAATAAAAAAATGCTACATACTAAAATAACACTAAAATAACACAAATAATAAAAGTTACACACTGAGAGTTTTTTTTGAACAAGAGGAAATAAAAAGGCAATGTAAATAAAAAATGTTACATATTAAAATACCAAAAGTAATAAAAGTTACACACTGGAAGCTTATTTGAACTAGTGGAAATAAAAAGGCAATGGAAATAAAAAATGCTACATACTAAAATACCAAAAGTAATAAAAGTTACACACTGAAAGCTTTTTTGAACAAGTGGGTCTTCAGTCTGGTTTTGAACAGAGTCAGATCAGAGGTGGCACGCAGCTCAAGGGGGAGGCTGTTCCAGGCTTTTGGGCCGGCAACAGAAAATGACCGGTCTCCCCATTGTTTGTACCTTGAGCGAGGCACCTCCAGCAGGTGTTGACTGGCAGATCGTAAATCTCTGCCGGGCTGATGGGCTTTCAAAAGTTCTGAGATGTACAGAGGAGCAAGTCCATTCAGAGCTTTGAAAACAAACAGCAGCAGCTTGAACTGTATCCTGAACTGAACCGGGAGCCAGTGTAGAGAGGACAGGACAGGAGTGATGTGTTCATATTTTCGTGTGTTGGTCAAAAAGCGCGCGGCAGAGTTCTGTACAAGCTGTAAACGGGAGATGGAGGATTGATTAATACCAACATACAAAGCATTACAATAATCAAGTCTGGAGGTCACAAAGGCATGGATGGCCTTCTCCAGATCACCACGGCTGAGAAATGACTTTGACTTTGGAGAGCAGTCGGAGCTGAAAGAAGCTGGTCTTGACAACAGAACTGATCTGTTTATCAAACTTTAAGTTGGAGTCAAGCTGCACTCCAAGATTTCTGACCACCGGGTTGAAATGGGGGAGGGGAAAACCAACACTGGGACTGGGAAGGATGTTGCTGGTGTCATCAGGTGCACCAAATAAAATGCATTCAGTTTTATCTGTGTTTAGGTGGAGGAAGTTTTGAGAGAGCCACAATACGCATACCGTGAGAACCGATCAACAGAGGACGCCATTTCTTCCGTGGTCCACACTGCTCTCACCCACCTGGATCAGAAAGACTCATACGTGCGTCTGCTCTTTGTGGACTTCACATCTGCCTTCAACACCATGATCCCCCAAACTCTGATAGACAAACTATCTACACTTGGACTAAGCCCCTCTATTTGTAACTGGATACTAGACTTCTTAACAGATAGACCACAGTCCGTGAAGATCCACAACTTCTCCTCCTCCACCATAACCCTCAGCACTGGCTCTCCTCAGGGATGTGTGCTGAGCCCCCTTCTGTTCACTCTGCTCACATATGATTGTACAGCCACACTTCCAGGCTGTCATATTGTTAAGTTTGCAGATGATACAGCGGTGGTGGGATGCATTACAAACAATGATGAGTCCAGCTACAGACAGGAGGTGGAACACCTGGAGAGCTGGTGCAAAGAGAACAATCTTCACATGAATGTGAAGAAGACAAAGGAGATGATTGTGGACTTCAGAAGGAACAAACACACCCATGCCCCACTGAAAATAGGTGGGTCTGCAGTGGAAGTGGTCTCCAGCTACAAATACTTGGGTGTACACATGAATGATAACCTCAGCTGGAGCAACAACACCACCAGCCTGATCAAGAAAGGTCATCAGAGACTCTACTTCCTCAGACGGCTGAGACGAGCTGGTCTGAGCAGCCCAGTCCTCACCTCCTTCTACAGGTGTGCAGTGGAGAGCATCCTGTGCTCCAGCATCAACGTGTGGCATGGAGGCTGCACAGTTGAAGAGAGGAAAGCTCTGCAGAGAGTGGTGAAGGCTGCACAGAAGTCTGTTGGAGTCAGTCTCCCCACCATCACAGACATTTACACCTCCAGATGCAGGAAAAGAGCCACCTGCATCATGAAAGACCTCACTCATCCAGCACACTCACTCTTTGCCCCACTCCCCTCAGGACGGAGGTTGAGGAGCATCAAGTGTAGAACCACTAGACTGAGGAACAGCTTCTACCCTGAGGCTGTTAGACTCATGAATAAATAAAAATAAAATAAAAAATAAACACTGCAAAATATCACATCATACTGATGCTGATCTGTTTTCTTGTTGCTGTGTTCATCTGTGTTCATCTGTGACCATCTGCTCATACAAACTCATGTTCGTGCTGCTGTGTATTACTAGTTGATGCTTTTCTTAGTTAGCTGTGTATTACTAGTTGATGCTTTTCTTAGTTAGTTCTAGATGTTATTACTGTTTTTCTCTTTCATTTGTTGTTGGATGTAACTGGGACCTCGTGTACATAATCTCGTTTTCATCTCATGTACCACATGCGGTGCAAATGACAATAAAGACTCTCTGACTCTCTGACTCTCTTAATGTCATTTAAGCAGTTGACAAGAGTGTTTGAACTGGGTGAGAGATCAGCTGATCAGCTGCAGGAGGGAACTTTCCCTGCAGTTGTGGGCTGTGCACATGGTGCAAAATCATTTAAAATGATTTATTTTAAATAAACAACCCATGGCTCATCCATCAATCAGCCAATTGTGTCATGTCTTGTTTTGAAAAACCACGATATAGATAATCCGCAAAAACGAACCATGAAGTAGCGAGGGACTGCTGTAGACAAATTGAAAACAGCAGAAATATTTCAGAACTAGTCCCATTAGATACAACAGAGAAATTTCCAATTTGAGTATAAAAACCTACTTTTGTCAGAACTAAACTTTTAAGTGATGATAACTCAAGTATAACATTATCATTATCATTTTATAGTGAATTATAGTTAAGCTTTTAGCTTTCCCCTCAGCAATCACAGTATTAAAATCTAACAACAGTTTAAAAAAAGACTGCCACAAAATGCTTATATTTAGGAAAATGCTCAATCTTCCTTTTCATGTGTAAACTGAACGAAAATAACCAGACACTTGCATATAAATATACAGCTTCACAGCAGTTTATGCAACTGCCACAAGTGCCATGAAAGTACTTTTCACACGTGGTCTCTACTTCAAGAAAAGAAAAAGGGAAATTTAAAGAATTCTTTCCACAATTTTACTGAATCATTCTTATTGCAGTCATCAAATGTTGTTGGCATTGTTGCTTGCAAGCAGGTAACGAATAAACAATGTAGGTGTGAACAAGAAGAAAACGTCTTTATTAATTATTTTTTGTTAAAGGAGCTGTATGTAACTTTTCTAACAATATATTTTTAACATATTTCTTCACTCTGTCACTACCTCCTGACATACTGATTTTAGACAAGTAATCTCTGAAAAAAACTATTGTCCCCTTGCTTCTCTAAAAGCATTTCTAAAAAGCCACAGTGACCCGCCGTTAACCAGCCAATAAAAACAGAGTTTGTAACCAGCCAATAAAAACAGAGCTTGAATTTGAATCAGCCAATAAAAACAGAGCTTGAATTTGAATTTCAGCAGAGCAAGGGGTAACAGAGCCATATATGGCTCTGAGGGGAAGGGACCAGAAACGTGTCTCTGTTCAAAATTTTCCCAAGTTCCAGCGTGTTCCAGAAATTACATACTGAACCTTTAATGTCGCAGACAGAAAAACCCGACCGTGACAACTTTATATAATTTTGTAGGTCTGTCTGGTGTTCAAAATTTTAAATAAACATTGGATTGTCAAACATCCTGAAATTAAAAATTTTAATTAACCCATTAAGGCTGACAGTTTGTTGCATTAAGTGAATATAAGGGCATTTTAGAGTTTAATTTTAAAATGTATAGGTTATAAATTTTAACCTTAAAAAATGATCTTAGAATATTTTCAAATTCAAGATCTTTTTTATTGAATTTTTCACTTTTTTTCCCTTCAGACAACAACAACAACAACAAACAAAAACAACAACAACAACAAAAAAAACCACAACAATCAATCTAAGTTACAACATGTAGAAAATAATCCCTACCCAATCACTGCCAAAAGAAAAGGGAAAAAAATAAATAAAAGGTAAAATAGCCAAGAGACTGCATTAACCTGAATGAGTTGTGTTGTCAAAGAGATTCAGGAAAGGTCCCCAGACATTCTCAAATTTACCCTCTTTCTGTTGGAGTGTGAATCTGATTTTCTCCAGCTTTAAACAGGACATGATGTCAGCCAACCACTGAGCGTGAGTGGGTGGAAACGGTTCTTTCCACCTAAGCAAAATAGCTCGTCTGGCCAGGAGAGAGGTGAATGATATTACATGTTGTTGGTTTTTATTTAGGTTTGTCATGCCCTCTACAAGACCAAACAGAGCAATCAGTGGGTCAGGGTTCAGGCGTGTATCTAGTACATGTGATAAAGTCTGAAAGATTTCCCGCCAATATTTGTTCAGAGATGGGCAAAACCAAAACATATGGGAGAGAGAGGCTTCAGCATGTTTGCATCTCACACAGTATGGGCTGACATCAGGATACATAGAGGACAATTTCAGTTTAGAGATGTGAGCTCTGTGCACCACTTTAAATTGTATTAGACAATGTCTAGCACAGAGAGAACTGGAGCTCACCAGTTTGAGTATGGAGGTCCAAGAGTCCTCTGAAATAGAGGAGCCGAGATCCTCTTCCCAAGCAGCTTTGATTTTATCTGAGGAAGCACGCTTCAAATCCAATAGTTTACTGTAAATGAATGAAATGGACTGTTTTTTATTTGGGTCTAGAGAAAGAATAGTGTCAACAATACTGCTATCAGTTGAAATGGAGAGGCTGGACAAATGAAGAGTAATAAAGTGCCGTATTTGGAGATACCTAAAAAAATTGGACTGGGGAAGACTAAATTTTTCACATAGTTGTTGAAATGAAGCTAAAGTGTTATTGAGAAACAAGTCATTGAAGCGTACTATACCCCTTCTTTGCCATTCTTTAAAAACAGAGTCCTGAGATGAGGGTTTGAAAAGTTGGTTAGACATGATAGGGCTATAGAGAGAGAAACTAGAGAAATTGAAACATTTACGAAATTGTGCCCAGATTTTTAGTGAGTGTTTTATAACTGGATTTATAACAGTTGTAAGTGGTGGAAGCGGGAGTGAGGATCCCAAGAAAGCCACGGAGGACCATTTCCCAGAACACTGTGACTCCATCTCTACCCAGTCAGGGCTGTCAGGCCTGTTGTAATAGAATGACCAGAATGCTAGACAGTGCAAGTTTGCTGCCCAATAATAAAAGCGGAAATTTGGAAGGGCAAGACCGCCTGCGGCCTTAGTTTTTTGGAGATGTGTCTTATTTAAGCGTGGACGTTTTCCTTGCCACAGATATGATGAAATGATGGAATCTAACTGAACAAAGAATGAACCAGGGATAAAAACTGGAATATTTTGAAAAAGATATAAAAACTTAGGTAAAGTGACCATCTTGACTGAGTTAATACGGCCTGTGAGGGAAATGGAAAGCCTGCTTTGTCTGATTCAACAGAGAGACAAAAATTTCTTGATATAAATCTTTATACCTCCTCGTAACTGTAACACCCAGGTAAGAGAATTTTGTCTTCTCAATTTTAAGAAGCCATTTACCAAAGTCAAGAGTCTGCGCAGGGAAAATTACACTTTTACTTAGGTTTAATTTGTAACCAGAATTTATTCCAAATTCCTCAAGTAATGATAAAACGGAGGGCAGCGTGTCAGTCGGATGAGAAATGAAAAGTAAAAGGTCAGACCTTGTGCTCCATATCGCCTCTCCAGATTCCTGAAATTGTGTCACAGGACCGCAAAGCAGTGGCAAGAGGTTCAATTGCCAGGTCAAAGAGCATAGGGCTCAGTGGGCATCCCTGGCGAGTTCCTCGATGTAGACTGAAGGGTTTTCATATCTGAGAGTTGGTACGAATGGTTGCGGTGGGATGTGAATAAATTAATTGCACCAGTGGCGGTTCTAGACCAGTTGTACTGGTGGGGCCAAGCTGGGGCCAGAGGTTTTGTCAGAGGGGCACGTTCATCTCGGAGAAAAAGACAGATTCGAAATCTTACTTGACTCTTATTTTTTTTAAGCAGTGATTAACCATTGCAACCAAAGAAAATAGTTTAAAAAATCAAATGAGAAAAATATAAAACATTTTACACAGCATTTGTATTGACTGAATAAAATATATTAATAAGCAAATAAAATGATAATGAAAATAACTGTTAGGTGAAGTCTTGGTTCAGTTTCTCAGTCCAAAATTATATAACAACATTGGCTGCCCTACTAGCACAGCAACTGTATTCTGCGATTTTGATGAATACAAAATCGCAGAATTTCATGATTTCTGGCATCATGATTTCTGGCAAATCGATCAACAAATGAGTGACTCATTTGTTGATCGGTTTGCCAGAAATCATCAAATTATGTTTGTATTCTGCATCTGTCTGTTAGCAAAATATCTTATGAACAACTGAACAGATTTTGATGAAACTTTCAAGAAATATTCACTGAATGGCTCTCTACGACTGGTTGACTTTTAAAGTACATCCAATTTAAGATGGCTGCCACAGCTAACTGAACTTAAACAACACAAAATTGACTACAACTCATTCAATTTGACAAAAAATTGAGATAAAATTTGGTGTGGTAGTAGCTGAGACTCATTCCCAAAGCATAAGCAAAGGACTTTTAGAATGCATAAGATCTTTCTTTAAAATTATAGCGTTATTCAGTGGTGGGATGTAACAAAGTACAAATACTTTGTAACTGTACTTAAGTACATTTTTCATGTATCTGTACTTTACATGTGGGTACTTTTACTTTTACTCCACTAGATTTTACATGAAGTATCTGTACTTTCTACTACACTACATTTCTATAATGTGTTGAGTTACAAGTTACATTCACGTTGCAGTTTTTTGATTTGTCATTACATGTAGTTTGAAAGTAACTGATGTTGAGAGGGGAGTTGGTCCATTGAATCACTGCAAAGTGGACAGGTAACATTAGACCTGCCTTCAAGAAGAGCTGGACCAGTGACATATATTCTAGTATATACGTCACTGAGCTGGGAGCACCCACAGCACCACTAACACACCCAAAATGGATTCCACCACAGAGTCAGCAAGATACACAACACCCATGGCCTTATTGAAAGATTATTGAAATATTATTGAAAGACTGTTCAGTACAGCAGGACAGATCCTCTCTCCCAAAAGAGCCAGACTGGACTCAAAAAAAAACTTTGAAAAACAACTTATTCTGAACTTGGACAAGAAATTATTGCTGCAATATTAAAATGTATCAGTTCATGGGATGTTAGGACAGGAGACAAGAGATGTCTCCAAATGTCTCGACACTCAGGTCCAAGTTTCGAAAATGGTGTCAGGAAGTTAAAATATTGTTCACTATTGACCCATTACAAGGTTGACTAGACAGTATTTTAACTAGAGTTGAAGACAAACTGGAGTTGAAATGATCAGATGTTCCTTTGTTAGGTCTAATGCTCCTTTTTTCAAACAGACAACTTTTACTTAAACGTGTTTACTGCAGTTAAAATGACACATTGGTTTGTGTTAAATAAAAATGTTCAAAGGTAAAATCATTCCTCTTTCTTATTTTACTTAATGACATTTAACTCTTCATGTCATCCCTGAAATACTGACGCACAGAATCACAAGTCCAAGTGTGAACTGTGTCAGAGTAAACACAATAAAAACATGTACGGTATTATCTGCAGCATTGTTCATTAAAATGACTCAACACTATTAATGTATTGTTACAGAAAATATACGCACACTTGATGATTTTGTAAACCATTGCATTAGGTAATACATTCAGCAAGTACTTTTACTTTAATACTTTAAGTATTTTTAAAAGCAAGTACTTATTTACTTTTACTTAAGTAAAAACATTAATATGGTACTTCTACTTTTACTAGAGTACATTTTGTCTGTTTATTTGTACTTTTACTTAAGTACAGTGTTTGAGTACTTTCTCCACCACTGGCGTTATTTATTTGGAATCAATGATGTTGGTCTGTTAGCAAAATATCTCATGACCCTCTGGACAGATTTTGAAAAATCTTTCAAGAAATAATAAACAGATGTTTCTTTACTGCTGATTAACTTTTGAGTACAATTGAATTGAAGATGGCTGCAGCAGGCAATTGAAATAAGCCAAACTCAAAAATGGTTATAATTCAGTTAATTTTACAGATATGGAGTTAAGTGATTGTTTGTTTAAAGTTATTTTATATATTATTTTAAATAATGGGGTGATATAAGATTTTTTTCTTCTTTCTGCACTCTTTTCATTCAATGTTTTATTTTTGATTAATTTGTTTTATTTTGTCTCTTTTAAATGAATGAATAAATAAATTAAATAAAATGTTAAATGGCTTTACATCTGCTAAGTTCATGGCATAAACCAACACAGACATGTTCCTGTTTTTAGTGTTTACATGGCTTTATATTGTAGCTGTTATGATATGATGCGCAGCCACGGAGCTCCAGGGGGAAGCTGACAGCAGCTGCCCGGAAACAGAGCGCCATTCCCGGCTTGAAAAAGAAAAACACACCGCTGAAGCCCCGGAGCTCGAATGTCCGGCGTAAAACTAACTTGACCGCGGTTTAATGTGACACAGATGTGTTTACTGTATATAGCTCTGCAGACATTGAACGTTGTTGTCTTGCGGTGTTTAAATACTTCCACACAGCGGACACATGTTACTTTGTTACGATGAAAAGTCGGCTAGCTGCTAGGCTAGCTAACATGTTACTCACCAGTGTCAGATCTTGAAACAGAAACAAGTGTCCAGCTCCATGTAAACAGTGATCCATAACCAATTGTGACCAGCTCCATGTAAAGAATCCATAAACAAACGACCCGCTTTTTGAAAACGATGCCAAAACAAACCCAACAGAGTACTCAGTCAGCTCCTCACGCTGCAGCTGGCTGCAAACTATGACATGGATTTCCTGAATGTGAGGCGGGTCTTATTACTCTGGGATCATGAGACACGCCTCCGTTCAGGAAATCCATTCCATAGTTTGAAGCCAACGTGCATCATGGGTCAGAAAATATCGGCAGGTTGGATCAAAAATCTGATACGTAAATTATGCTGGTATCGGATGGTTTCCGCTTCTTGCTCAGAGGGCGGGCCAGAGGGAGGGCCAGGCTCCGTGATACACGGGCACTGGCCCGTGTGGGCCCGTGTCCAGAACCGCCAGTGAATTGCACCCATGTAATGAAATTGGGGCCAAAACCAAATTTGTCAAGAACATTAAACAAGTAGTCCCATTCAACCCGATCAAATGCTTTCTCTGCATCAAGGGAAATAACACACTCAGGAACAGTATCCGAAGGAGAATAAATAATGTCCAAAAGGCGTCTGACATTAAAAAAGGAGTGCCTGCCTTTAATGAATCCAGTCTGGTCTTTTGATATGATGAAAGGAAGGATCTTTTCCAACCTTTGAGCAAGAACTTTGGCTAAAATTTTGGCGTCTGTATTTAAAAGGGAGATTGGTCGATAAGAGGAACAGTGAGTTGGGTCTTTTCCTTTCTTTGCAATGAGGGTAATGCAGGCCTCTAAAAAAGATTTCGGAAGGGATCCTTGGTCAAATGACTCTAAGAGAACCGAGTGTAGGAGTGGGGAAAGTAATGAAGAAAATTTCTTAAAAAATTCAGCAGGGAAGCCGTCAGGACCCGGACATTTGCCAGACTGCATTACCGATACAGCTGACACAATTTCTGTCAGGGATATTGGGATCTCCAGTGCATCTTTCAGGTTGGGTGTGAGTTTTGGCATGTTGGTCTTTTCGAAAAACTGAGAAGATAAATTCTTGTTGGTTTGGGATTCTGAAGTATATAAATGGGAATAAAAGTCCTTAAATGCTCTGTTAATTTGTAAATGATCTAGAGTTGTGGTGCCGTTCTCTAATTGGATCTTAGGGATGATTTGTTTAGCCATGGCACCCTTCAACTGATTTGCCAGTAGTTTTCCTGACTTTTCTCCATGTATGTAAAATGATGATTTACTTTTCAAAAGTGATTGTTCTATTGAGTATGTAGACAATAAATCAAACTTAGTTTTGAGTTCTACTTTTTTTTGTACAGATTAGGGCATTTGTTTTGAGCGTATTGTTGATCAATTTCTTTTATCTGCTGGGCTAAATCAGTTCTTTCTTTTTGAGATTTTTGCCTCAGCCGGGCGGTATATGAAATGATTTGTCCCCTAAGATAGGCCTTAAGGGTATCCCAAACTGTTGACAGTGGGATCCCAGGAGTTCTGTTTATGGATAGAAAGAAGGTTATTTCTTTTTCTATAAATGTAACAAAATCATTGTTTAACAGTAACGTTGAATTGAATCTCCACTGTCTACTCCTTATAGGAATGTCAGGGAGGGACAAAGACAGAGTGACAGGTGCATGGTCTGAGATGACAATACTGTGGTAGTCACAGCCACGGACAGAGGGAAGAAGTTTGTTGTCCATGAAAAAGTAATCGATCCTCGAGTATGAATGATGAACATGAGAAAAAAAAGAATATTCTCTCTCAGCTGGGTGTAAAAAACGCCATACATCGCACAGGCCATACTTAGATAGAAAGGCACGAATAGTGTGGGACGACCTGCTGGCTGTGGCAGGGTTTGTAGAGGATCTGTCCAAAACTGGGTCCAACCAGCAATTCAGGTCACCACTGAGTATCAATGAGTATGTGTTTAGGTCCGGGAGCAGTGAGAATAATTTCTCAAAGAAACCAACATCATCCGTATTTGGGGCATAAACGTTAACTAGCACTACTGGTGTGTTGTACAATTTACCGGAAACAATCACAAAACGACCATATTTATCTGAGTTAACTTGAAAAGGTTCAAATGAAATGTCTTGACTGATGAGGATCGAGACGCCCCGAGCCTTTGCTCGAAATGAGGAATGGAAACTCTGCCCGTGCCATGTTTGCAGTAATCGTTTGCTATCGTCACTTCTAATGTGAGTCTCCTGCAGGAAAGCAATGCCTGTATTTAACTGTTTTAAATGAGAGAGCACCTTCCTTCTCTTGACGGGGTGGTTCAAACCTTTGACGTTCCAGCTTGACAACACCAACTGACCACTCATATTACTAATAATTTGTATAAGAAAGGTAGGTAATACAGTCTAATGTGTTGATGGCTGTGCAGTTCTTGGCAAAGTGAAAGAAAATATAAATTAATGGCAGTGATGGACCCCCCTCCCTTTCCCACCCTGGACAGCTGCAACAGACAGAAGCAGCAAGCTCCATAGAAATTAAAAATAAGTCTCCTGTCTAACTTTTAAACTAGTGCTCCAGTATCATCAGAGGAAAAAAAATGTATAAGCACCTCATGCAAGGCCAAAAATGTACACATAGATGTGTGATCACGCATACACATATAAACAAAGTTAAATTAATCCTAATCCTAAATTAAATCTTCAATCAGTCCAAGACCAATTCAAGATTCAATTCAAGATAGTCAACAGGTAAACAAGAAGAGGAAAAATGTTAATAGTTCAAAATAATATATTGAAAACATTATATATTTCACCCATTTTTATACATGGATAGGCCTACTTCAATTATTTATGTGCCTAAATACCTAATGCCTAAAAAAAAAAAAAAAAGATTTTTATAAGCACCTCACAAACTAGTTTAAAGTATGCAAGGCCAAAAAAATGTATACACATGAAAAGAAAAAGGGAAATTTAAAGAATTCTTTCCACAATTTTACTGAATCATTCTTATTGCAGTCATCAAATGTTGTTGGCATTGTTGCTTGCAAGCAGGTAACGAATAAACAATGTAGGTGTGAACAAGAAGAAAACGTCTTTATTAATTATTTTTTGTTAAAGGAGCTGTATGTAACTTTTCTAACAATATATTTTTAACATATTTCTTCACTCTGTCACTACCTCCTGACATACTGATTTTAGACAAGTAATCTCTGAAAAAAACTATTGTCCCCTTGCTTCTCTAAAAGCATTTCTAAAAAGCCACAGTGACCCGCCGTTAACCAGCCAATAAAAACAGAGTTTGTAACCAGCCAATAAAAACAGAGCTTGAATTTGAATCAGCCAATAAAAACAGAGCTTGAATTTGAATTTCAGCAGAGCAAGGGGTAACAGAGCCATATATGGCTCTGAGGGGAAGGGACCAGAAACGTGTCTCTGTTCAAAATTTTCCCAAGTTCCAGCGTGTTCCAGAAATTACATACTGAACCTTTAATGTCGCAGACAGAAAAACCCGACCGTGACAACTTTATATAATTTTGTAGGTCTGTCTGGTGTTCAAAATTTTAAATAAACATTGGATTGTCAAACATCCTGAAATTAAAAATTTTAATTAACCCATTAAGGCTGACAGTTTGTTGCATTAAGTGAATATAAGGGCATTTTAGAGTTTAATTTTAAAATGTATAGGTTATAAATTTTAACCTTAAAAAATGATCTTAGAATATTTTCAAATTCAAGATCTTTTTTATTGAATTTTTCACTTTTTTTCCCTTCAGACAACAACAACAACAACAAACAAAAACAACAACAACAACAAAAAAAACCACAACAATCAATCTAAGTTACAACATGTAGAAAATAATCCCTACCCAATCACTGCCAAAAGAAAAGGGAAAAAAATAAATAAAAGGTAAAATAGCCAAGAGACTGCATTAACCTGAATGAGTTGTGTTGTCAAAGAGATTCAGGAAAGGTCCCCAGACATTCTCAAATTTACCCTCTTTCTGTTGGAGTGTGAATCTGATTTTCTCCAGCTTTAAACAGGACATGATGTCAGCCAACCACTGAGCGTGAGTGGGTGGAAACGGTTCTTTCCACCTAAGCAAAATAGCTCGTCTGGCCAGGAGAGAGGTGAACGATATTACATGTTGTTGGTTTTTATTTAGGTTTGTCATGCCCTCTACAAGACCAAACAGAGCAATCAGTGGGTCAGGGTTCAGGCGTGTATCTAGTACATGTGATAAAGTCTGAAAGATTTCCCGCCAATATTTGTTCAGAGATGGGCAAAACCAAAACATATGGGAGAGAGAGGCTTCAGCATGTTTGCATCTCACACAGTATGGGCTGACATCAGGATACATAGAGGACAATTTCAGTTTAGAGATGTGAGCTCTGTGCACCACTTTAAATTGTATTAGACAATGTCTAGCACAGAGAGAACTGGAGCTCACCAGTTTGAGTATGGAGGTCCAAGAGTCCTCTGAAATAGAGGAGCCGAGATCCTCTTCCCAAGCAGCTTTGATTTTATCTGAGGAAGCACGCTTCAAATCCAATAGTTTACTGTAAATGAATGAAATGGACTGTTTTTTATTTGGGTCTAGAGAAAGAATAGTGTCAACAATACTGCTATCAGTTGAAATGGAGAGGCTGGACAAATGAAGAGTAATAAAGTGCCGTATTTGGAGATACCTAAAAAAATTGGACTGGGGAAGACTAAATTTTTCACATAGTTGTTGAAATGAAGCTAAAGTGTTATTGAGAAACAAGTCATTGAAGCGTACTATACCCCTTCTTTGCCATTCTTTAAAAACAGAGTCCTGAGATGAGGGTTTGAAAAGTTGGTTAGACATGATAGGGCTATAGAGAGAGAAACTAGAGAAATTGAAACATTTACGAAATTGTGCCCAGATTTTTAGTGAGTGTTTTATAACTGGATTTATAACAGTTGTAAGTGGTGGAAGCGGGAGTGAGGATCCCAAGAAAGCCACGGAGGACCATTTCCCAGAACACTGTGACTCCATCTCTACCCAGTCAGGGCTGTCAGGCCTGTTGTAATAGAATGACCAGAATGCTAGACAGTGCAAGTTTGCTGCCCAATAATAAAAGCGGAAGTTTGGAAGGGCAAGACCGCCTGCGGCCTTAGTTTTTTGGAGATGTGTCTTATTTAAGCGTGGACGTTTTCCTTGCCACAGATATGATGAAATGATGGAATCTAACTGAACAAAGAATGAACCAGGGATAAAAACTGGAATATTTTGAAAAAGATATAAAAACTTAGGTAAAGTGACCATCTTGACTGAGTTAATACGGCCTGTGAGGGAAATGGAAAGCCTGCTTTGTCTGATTCAACAGAGAGACAAAAATTTCTTGATATAAATCTTTATACCTCCTCGTAACTGTAACACCCAGGTAAGAGAATTTTGTCTTCTCAATTTTAAGAAGCCATTTACCAAAGTCAAGAGTCTGCGCAGGGAAAATTACACTTTTACTTAGGTTTAATTTGTAACCAGAATTTATTCCAAATTCCTCAAGTAATGATAAAACGGAGGGCAGCGTGTCAGTCGGATGAGAAATGAAAAGTAAAAGGTCAGACCTTGTGCTCCATATCGCCTCTCCAGATTCCTGAAATTGTGTCACAGGACCGCAAAGCAGTGGCAAGAGGTTCAATTGCCAGGTCAAAGAGCATAGGGCTCAGTGGGCATCCCTGGCGAGTTCCTCGATGTAGACTGAAGGGTTTTCATATCTGAGAGTTGGTACGAATGGTTGCGGTGGGATGTGAATAAATTAATTGCACCAGTGGCGGTTCTAGACCAGTTGTACTGGTGGGGCCAAGCTGGGGCCAGAGGTTTTGTCAGAGGGGCACGTTCATCTCGGAGAAAAAGACAGATTCGAAATCTTACTTGACTCTTATTTTTTTTAAGCAGTGATTAACCATTGCAACCAAAGAAAATAGTTTAAAAAATCAAATGAGAAAAATATAAAACATTTTACACAGCATTTGTATTGACTGAATAAAATATATTAATAAGCAAATAAAATGATAATGAAAATAACTGTTAGGTGAAGTCTTGGTTCAGTTTCTCAGTCCAAAATTATATAACAACATTGGCTGCCCTACTAGCACAGCAACTGTATTCTGCGATTTTGATGAATACAAAATCGCAGAATTTCATGATTTCTGGCATCATGATTTCTGGCAAATCGATCAACAAATGAGTGACTCATTTGTTGATCGGTTTGCCAGAAATCATCAAATTATGTTTGTATTCTGCATCTGTCTGTTAGCAAAATATCTTATGAACAACTGAACAGATTTTGATGAAACTTTCAAGAAATATTCACTGAATGGCTCTCTACGACTGGTTGACTTTTAAAGTACATCCAATTTAAGATGGCTGCCACAGCTAACTGAACTTAAACAACACAAAATTGACTACAACTCATTCAATTTGACAAAAAATTGAGATAAAATTTGGTGTGGTAGTAGCTGAGACTCATTCCCAAAGCATAAGCAAAGGACTTTTAGAATGCATAAGATCTTTCTTTAAAATTATAGCGTTATTCAGTGGTGGGATGTAACAAAGTACAAATACTTTGTAACTGTACTTAAGTACATTTTTCATGTATCTGTACTTTACATGTGGGTACTTTTACTTTTACTCCACTAGATTTTACATGAAGTATCTGTACTTTCTACTACACTACATTTCTATAATGTGTTGAGTTACAAGTTACATTCACGTTGCAGTTTTTTGATTTGTCATTACATGTAGTTTGAAAGTAACTGATGTTGAGAGGGGAGTTGGTCCATTGAATCACTGCAAAGTGGACAGGTAACATTAGACCTGCCTTCAAGAAGAGCTGGACCAGTGACATATATTCTAGTATATACGTCACTGAGCTGGGAGCACCCACAGCACCACTAACACACCCAAAATGGATTCCACCACAGAGTCAGCAAGATACACAACACCCATGGCCTTATTGAAAGATTATTGAAATATTATTGAAAGACTGTTCAGTACAGCAGGACAGATCCTCTCTCCCAAAAGAGCCAGACTGGACTCAAAAAAAACTTTGAAAAACAACTTATTCTGAACTTGGACAAGAAATTATTGCTGCAATATTAAAATGTATCAGTTCATGGGATGTTAGGACAGGAGACAAGAGATGTCTCCAAATGTCTCGACACTCAGGTCCAAGTTTCGAAAATGGTGTCAGGAAGTTAAAATATTGTTCACTATTGACCCATTACAAGGTTGACTAGACAGTATTTTAACTAGAGTTGAAGACAAACTGGAGTTGAAATGATCAGATGTTCCTTTGTTAGGTCTAATGCTCCTTTTTTCAAACAGACAACTTTTACTTAAACGTGTTTACTGCAGTTAAAATGACACATTGGTTTGTGTTAAATAAAAATGTTCAAAGGTAAAATCATTCCTCTTTCTTATTTTACTTAATGACATTTAACTCTTCATGTCATCCCTGAAATACTGACGCACAGAATCACAAGTCCAAGTGTGAACTGTGTCAGAGTAAACACAATGAAAACATGTACGGTATTCTCTGCAGCATTGTTCATTAAAATGACTCAACACTATTAATGTATTGTTACAGAAAATATACGCACACTTGATGATTTTGTAAACCATTGCATTAGGTAATACATTCAGCAAGTACTTTTACTTTAATACTTTAAGTATTTTTAAAAGCAAGTACTTATTTACTTTTACTTAAGTAAAAACATTAATATGGTACTTCTACTTTTACTAGAGTACATTTTGTCTGTTTATTTGTACTTTTACTTAAGTACAGTGTTTGAGTACTTTCTCCACCACTGGCGTTATTTATTTGGAATCAATGATGTTGGTCTGTTAGCAAAATATCTCATGACCCTCTGGACAGATTTTGAAAAATCTTTCAAGAAATAATAAACGGATGTTTCTTTACTGCTGATTAACTTTTGAGTACAATTGAATTGAAGATGGCTGCAGCAGGCAATTGAAATAAGCCAAACTCAAAAATGGTTATAATTCAGTTAATTTTACAGATATGGAGTTAAGTGATTGTTTGTTTAAAGTTATTTTATATATTCTTTTAAATAATGGGGTGATATAAGATTTTTTTCTTCTTTCTGCACTCTTTTCATTCAATGTTTTATTTTTGATTAATTTGTTTTATTTTGTCTCTTTTAAATGAATGAATAAATAAATTAAATAAAATATTAAATGGCTTTACATCTGCTAAGTTCATGGCATAAACCAACACAGACATGTTCCTGTTTTTAGTGTTTACATGGCTTTATATTGTAGCTGTTATGATATGATGCGCAGCCACGGAGCTCCAGGGGGAAGCTGACAGCAGCTGCCCGGAAACAGAGCGCCATTCCCGGCTTGAAAAAGAAAAACACACCGCTGAAGCCCCGGAGCTCGAATGTCCGGCGTAAAACTAACTTGACCGCGGTTTAATGTGACACAGATGTGTTTACTGTATATAGCTCTGCAGACATTGAACGTTGTTGTCTTGCGGTGTTTAAATACTTCCACACAGCGGACACATGTTACTTTGTTACGATGAAAAGTCGGCTAGCTGCTAGGCTAGCTAACATGTTACTCACCAGTGTCAGATCTTGAAACAGAAACAAGTGTCCAGCTCCATGTAAACAGTGATCCATAACCAATTGTGACCAGCTCCATGTAAAGAATCCATAAACAAACGACCCGCTTTTTGAAAACGATGCCAAAACAAACCCAACAGAGTACTCAGTCAGCTCCTCACGCTGCAGCTGGCTGCAAACTATGACATGGATTTCCTGAATGTGAGGCGGGTCTTATTACTCTGGGATCATGAGACACGCCTCCGTTCAGGAAATCCATTCCATAGTTTGAAGCCAACGTGCATCATGGGTCAGAAAATATCGGCAGGTTGGATCAAAAATCTGATACGTAAATTATGCTGGTATCGGATGGTTTCCGCTTCTTGCTCAGAGGGCGGGCCAGAGGGAGGGCCAGGCTCCGTGATACACGGGCACTGGCCCGTGTGGGCCCGTGTCCAGAACCGCCAGTGAATTGCACCCATGTAATGAAATTGGGGCCAAAACCAAATTTGTCAAGAACATTAAACAAGTAGTCCCATTCAACCCGATCAAATGCTTTCTCTGCATCAAGGGAAATAACACACTCAGGAACAGTATCCGAAGGAGAATAAATAATGTCCAAAAGGCGTCTGACATTAAAAAAGGAGTGCCTGCCTTTAATGAATCCAGTCTGGTCTTTTGATATGATGAAAGGAAGGATCTTTTCCAACCTTTGAGCAAGAACTTTGGCTAAAATTTTGGCGTCTGTATTTAAAAGGGAGATTGGTCGATAAGAGGAACAGTGAGTTGGGTCTTTTCCTTTCTTTGCAATGAGGGTAATGCAGGCCTCTAAAAAAGATTTCGGAAGGGATCCTTGGTCAAATGACTCTAAGAGAACCGAGTGTAGGAGTGGGGAAAGTAATGAAGAAAATTTCTTAAAAAATTCAGCAGGGAAGCCGTCAGGACCCGGACATTTGCCAGACTGCATTACCGATACAGCTGACACAATTTCTGTCAGGGATATTGGGATCTCCAGTGCATCTTTCAGGTTGGGTGTGAGTTTTGGCATGTTGGTCTTTTCGAAAAACTGAGAAGATAAATTCTTGTTGGTTTGGGATTCTGAAGTATATAAATGGGAATAAAAGTCCTTAAATGCTCTGTTAATTTGTAAATGATCTAGAGTTGTGGTGCCGTTCTCTAATTGGATCTTAGGGATGATTTGTTTAGCCATGGCACCCTTCAACTGATTTGCCAGTAGTTTTCCTGACTTTTCTCCATGTATGTAAAATGATGATTTACTTTTCAAAAGTGATTGTTCTATTGAGTATGTAGACAATAAATCAAACTTAGTTTTGAGTTCTACTTTTTTTTTGTACAGATTAGGGCATTTGTTTTGAGCGTATTGTTGATCAATTTCTTTTATCTGCTGGGCTAAATCAGTTCTTTCTTTTTGAGATTTTTGCCTCAGCCGGGCGGTATATGAAATGATTTGTCCCCTAAGATAGGCCTTAAGGGTATCCCAAACTGTTGACAGTGGGATCCCAGGAGTTCTGTTTATGGATAGAAAGAAGGTTATTTCTTTTTCTATAAATGTAACAAAATCATTGTTTAACAGTAACGTTGAATTGAATCTCCACTGTCTACTCCTTATAGGAATGTCAGGGAGGGACAAAGACAGAGTGACAGGTGCATGGTCTGAGATGACAATACTGTGGTAGTCACAGCCACGGACAGAGGGAAGAAGTTTGTTGTCCATGAAAAAGTAATCGATCCTCGAGTATGAATGATGAACATGAGAAAAAAAAGAATATTCTCTCTCAGCTGGGTGTAAAAAACGCCATACATCGCACAGGCCATACTTAGATAGAAAGGCACGAATAGTGTGGGACGACCTGCTGGCTGTGGCAGGGTTTGTAGAGGATCTGTCCAAAACTGGGTCCAACCAGCAATTCAGGTCACCACTGAGTATCAATGAGTATGTGTTTAGGTCCGGGAGCAGTGAGAATAATTTCTCAAAGAAACCAACATCATCCGTATTTGGGGCATAAACGTTAACTAGCACTACTGGTGTGTTGTACAATTTGCCGGAAACAATCACAAAACGACCATATTTATCTGAGTTAACTTGAAAAGGTTCAAATGAAATGTCTTGACTGATGAGGATCGAGACGCCCCGAGCCTTTGCTCAAAATGAGGAATGGAAACTCTGCCCGTGCCATGTTTGCAGTAATCGTTTGCTATCGTCACTTCTAATGTGAGTCTCCTGCAGGAAAGCAATGCCTGAATTTACCGTATTCTCCGGCGTATAAGTCGCACCTTTTTACACCTTTTTGCCTACATTTCTAAGCCCTGCGACTTATAGGCCGGTGCGACTTATACGTCGATTTTTCCAACATTTTGGTCATAATGTGACTTTGGTCAAAAGCTCCAAAAATGGTGCAGTACCAGTTTCGGCCGCTATGGGCGCTAAGAAACCCTTTATAGTACCTACACTGTTGACATCTGCCTGGTCCAAAAATGGTGCAGTGACACAGAAGATGAAGACTTCAAAGGTTTTGAATAAATAAATAAAAGCCATAAAATAAATACAGTATCTGTTTCTGTCATCATTTTAAACTGAGACACGTTTTTTACTGTAATGTCAGCTAATAAAAATATATTTTTATGTGTTTATCTTTAAAGATAAATGATGAAAGACACAAAATATAAAAAAAATAATGTTCATTTATTAAAGAAAAGTTCAACAAAGTCCTTCCAAACAATTTGGCAGCCAGTCCAAAATAATGTTCATTTATTAATTAAGACACAGAAGATGAAGACTTCAAAGGTTTTGAATAAATAAATAAAAGCCATAAAATAAATACAGTATCTGTTTCTGTCATCATTTTAAACTGAGACACGTTTTTTACTGTGATGTCAGCTAATAAAAATATATTTCTATGTGTTTATCTTTAAAGATAAATGATGAAAGACACAAAATATAAAAAAATAATGTTCATTTATTAATGAAAAGTTCAACAAAGTCCTTCCAAACAATTTGGCAGCCAGTCCATTTTGGGCAAAACACCAGCTCACGTGAGGTGCGACCTATAGGCCGGTGCGACTTATAGGCCGGTGCGACCTATACGTTGATTTTTCCATTTAATTGGGCATATTTGGTTGGTGCGACTTATACTCCGGTGCGACTTATAGGCCGACGAATACGGTAACTGTTTTAAATGGGAGAGCACCTTCCTTCTCTTGACGGGGTGGTTCAAACCTTTGACGTTCCAGCTTGACAACACCAACTGACCACTCATATTACTAATAATTTGTATAAGAAAGGTAGGTAATACAGTCTAATGTGTTGATGGCTGTGCAGTTCTTGGCAAAGTGAAAGAAAATATAAATTAATGGCAGTGATGGACCCCCCTCCCTTTCCCACCCTGGACAGCTGCAACAGACAGAAGCAGCAAGCTCCATAGAAATTAAAAATAAGTCTCCTGTCTAACTTTTAAACTAGTGCTCCAGTATCATCAGAGGAAAAAAAAATGTATAAGCACCTCATGCAAGGCCAAAAATGTACACATAGATGTGTGATCACGCATACACATATAAACAAAGTTAAATTAATCCTAATCCTAAATTAAATCTTCAATCAGTCCAAGACCAATTCAAGATTCAATTCAAGATAGTCAACAGGTAAACAAGAAGAGGAAAAATGTTAATAGTTCAAAATAATATATTGAAAACATTATATATTTCACCCATTTTTATACATGGATAGGCCTACTTCAATTATTTATGTGCCTAAATACCTAATGCCTAAAAAAAAAAAAAAATTTTTATAAGCACCTCACAAACTAGTTTAAAGTATGCAAGGCCAAAAAATGTATACACATAAATGTGTACCGGTAATCACGCACACATATACAAACGTAAAGTTAAATTAATCCCAATCTCAAATTAATTATCAATCAATCCAGGACTAACCCAAGATTCAGGTCAAAATAGTCAACAGGTAAACGAGAAAAGGAAAAATGTTTCATTTCAAAAATGTTAATAGTTCAAAAAAAGCTGCAACTAAAAAAGTCTCAGATAATCAGAGTATGGGCAGAGTCCTGCTCATCTGTTCCTCACCTCATGTAAAGAAAAGTTTAGTGTAATAATCAAAGCCAGTGCGGGAACAGCGCATTGTTCATCAGTTAGAAGAAAAGTTTAAATATTACTTGCGCTGTGAAGCTTGAAAGGTGTCCATGAACTTCTGCGCCTCCTCTACCGAGCCCAGCCACTTTCTGTGTCCATCAGGTAAAGTCACGCGAAGTCGAGCAGGAAAAAGCAGAGCAGGTTTTAGACCCAAAGAATACAGCACAGCCATCACGTCCTTATATTCCACTCGCTGGTTGAGGACTTCTGGGCTGTAGTCTTCCACGATCCGCACCGGTTTCCCCCGGTATTCAAGCCTGCCTCTGCGTCGGGCCTCCCGGATCAGCAGCTCCTTCACCTGGACCCGGTGCACTCGCAGGATAACCGGGCGCGGCCGCTGGTCCGAGGCGGGTTTCGGAGCGAGGGTTCGATGAGCCCGGTCCAGTTCGGGTGGAGAAGGAAGCGTGTCACGCCCGTAGATGTCGCACAGCAGGTTGGAAAAGAAGTCTGTGGGACGTCCGCTTTCAATAGATTCCGGTAAACCCAGCACACAAATATTCTGCCGTCTGCTTCGATTTTCTAAATCCGCCAGTTTAGATCTTAGTCTGGCGTTTTCCTCCTGCAGAGTTGAGCAGGTGTTTTCCACCTCCGACATGCGCTGGCTCAGGTCGTTAGTGACAAGTTCCAGTGATGAGACACGCTGGCCGTGTTCCTCCACCGCGAGCCGAGTTTGGTCCAATTTGAGATCCAGCTGACTAAAAGTTTGTTTGAACTCAGCTGACAGCGCAGCGCGGTGCTCCTCGAGCAGCGAGGTAATTGCCTCGAGGGTTAGGCCAGCGTCATCGTCCTTCTTCGATCTTGCCGACCTCTGAGACATTTTTTAATCCAAAATCTTCAAAAGAGATGCTTGATGGAAGTTGTGTGCGTGATAATAGTCAAAAAATATTACATATAGAGGGCTTGGTGGTACTAAAAAATAAATTTTACCCGGAGCACTGGCAAGTGCGACTCACTCCATCTCACGACCACACCCCCATCTTAGAATATTTTAATATTCAATCTAGGATTTACAGCCCACGAAATGCTAAAATGTTCAAGATGGAGTTGGGAGTGCATCAAGCATCAGCTCTGAGCCCCTTCCTGTTTGCCCTCGTGATGGACGACTAACAGATGAGGTCAGGCAGGAATCCCAATGGACTATGATGTTTGCAGATGACATTGTGAGCTGTGGTGAGAACAGGGAACAGGTGGAAGAGAACTTGGAGTGGT
>JBBPBX010036176.1:19300-31633 GCA_038048925.1 Garcialebias charrua | reverse complement strand
CAGACGTCAGCACCTGCAGAGAACAACAACACAGACAACAACAACTTCTCCTTACCTGTGTGGTGCATGTGTGGAGCATGAGGACAGGGAGGAGGCTGGAGGACAGGCAGGAGGCTGGAGGCAGAGCAGCAGGAGCACGGTACGTGGTACCTGACGCTGTTCCATGAGGCGAAGCAGCAAGTGGAGCTGTTGAAACACAAACACACACACAGACGTGAACACCTGCTGATAACAACAACAACACAGACAACATTAACTTCTCCTTACGTGTGTGGTGTGGTGCGTATCAGATGTGTGGATGGACCAGGGGGACGTGCCGCTTTGGAGGCTGTCGAGAGAGAGGTGATGATTACAGTAGGTGTACAGTAGTGTACAGTAGATGTAAGTTAAAACAAAAATAATAAATTAAAAGAAATTAACATGTCTTTGCTGTACAGTACCTTTCTGACGTTGCTGTGCTGGAATGTGAGGGTGGGCAGGTCAGTGATGGGACGGTGGAGTTGGTGGAGAGGAGGGGGAGGAGGAGGAGGAAGGTGTACTGTAATAGGCTGTGAACATAAGCAGAGACAGTAACAGATTAAATTAATGTGTGTAACATGACAACTCCAAAAAATAAAAACAACATTTCATTACAGTACGTACTGTACCTGGAGGGATGGAGCGGGGGGGTGCTGGGCGTCTTTCACTGGGGAGAGTGTGGGCTGTCCATGGCTTCCTCCTGGCTTTCCGCAGGAGGACTGGATGGCCTATCAGCTGGTGGGATGTCCAAGGCCTCCTCCTGGCTTGCTGCAGGAGGACTGGATGGCCTTTCAGCTGGTGCACCAGCAGATCCTGGAGGCGGTGCTGTGACCTTTGTAAAATATTGCAGCATGCTGCTCTGCACCTTTTCAAGCTTTTTATCATCCAGGATCTGCTGATAACACGCAACTTCATTGAGGACACCCCGACGGACCTTGGCGAACCTCTCACAGTCGGAGTCCTGCTTCTCCATCCTCGCCAGGAAGTTGTGGAGATCCTGAAAGGCCAGCACCATCTCCTGCCTGGTGAAGGTCGGAGGAATGACCTCCACCTCCTCCTCCTCCTCCACTTCCTCATCCGGGACGTGCCTGTCGAGCTGAATCAGGTCGTCTGGGGACAGGTCCTCTCCTGATGCACCCAGCAGGTGTTGGATATCGTCCTGGTCCATTTCGAGCTCCAGTGACCTGCCCATCCTCACAACATCCTCGATTACACGGTCCACCTCCTGGGAATCGTGTACCCCCTGAACAAGCTCTGGACAGAGCTTCTTCCAGACTCCGCACATGTTCTGTCCAGTAACACGATGCCAGGAGTGGCCAATGTTGTGCACAGCATCGAGGATGTTGTACTTACGCCAGAAGTCTTTCAGCGTGAGGGTCTGAGAGTTCTCCGTTGCCTCCAAAGCGGCACGGATGACTCGCTGCAGGTAGTACGCCTTAAACGTACTAATAACCCCCTGGTCCATTGGCTGGATCAAAGAGGTGGTGTTGGGAGGCAGGTACACCACCTTCACATGCCTGTTCAACTCGGTGAGAGCAGGGGGGTGTCCTGGAGCGTTGTCCAAGACCAGCAGGACTTTAAAGGCAATCTTCTGGTCACTGCAAAAATGCTTCACTTCTGGCACAAAGTTGTTGGTGAACCAATTTTTAAAAACTTCCAGCGTCACCCAAGCCTTTTTATTAGACGCCCAATAAACAGGAAGTGTAGATTTATCAACATTTTTGAAGGGCCTGGGTTTATTAAATTGGTACACCAACAACGGCTTGAGTTTGCAATCACCCGAAGCATTGCCCCCCACCAGCAAGGTCAAACGCTCCTTACCGACCTTGTGGCCGGGTGCGGTTCGTTCTTCCCTACTGATGTAGGTCCTGTCTGGCAAACGCTTCCAGAACAGCCCTGTCTCATCGACGTTGAACACCTTGTTACATATCCTGAGGAAGCTGCCAATGCTGACACCTATAGTTTTTATGCATGTTGACTGCAGTCATGCTTTATTGGTTGATTAGTCTGATTATGATCAGGCTTGTGTGTGTGTTCAGCCAGGAACACCTGAGAGCCACGCCTATATATACTTCAAGTTGACTGTGCTTGAATGCGGAGTGTTGTGAGCTCAGAGTTTGGTTGCTTTATTGCTGAGCTGTTTGAGTACTGTTTGGGTACTGTTTGAGTACTGTTTGGGTACTGTGGGGTGTTCTCCGCCCGCCCCTGCCTGTCTTGAAGTCTGATCTTCTGTTTAGAAGGTTCTTGGTGAGTAACTACTAGCTCATGTTTGGTCTTGACTGCTAGATGCACTTAAAGAGTGGCTACTAGCTCATGTTTGGTCTTGACTGCTAGTTGCATTTGTGTCAGCTCATTTGTTTGTGGAGTTTGACTGTGCTTGATGCACTTAGGAATGTTTGCTCATCTTTTGACTTTTGTTGTGCTTAGTGCACTGGGTAGCTGAAGGCTGCATTGATGACATTAGGATCCTGCTAATGATAATTGATATCAGGGATGCTGACCTGTGTGGTTAGTTTAAGCTGGTTTAACCAGGAACATTTTTGAGCTTGGAGCTGTTTGGAGCTTGGAGCTGTTTGGAGCTTGGAGCTGTTTTGGAGTTTGGAGCTGTTTGGAGCTTGGAGCTGTTTGGAGTTTTTGTTGGTTTGCCTAATGACAGAGTGAGATCGGTAGTCCAGTTATATCGTTTTTCTTTTACCCCTAGGGTCCCCTTTTGGTCAGGTAGTCCGTCTCCAGACAGGCTGCGACGGCCCTGTTTTTATGGGTTGGGCCGACGCTGGGGACGTTATATTCTTTTTGGCTGACTCACTCTTGTCCACCAATTATTTGTACTTTTGTCTGTCTATTTTTGCTCCCTTTTTTGCCCTGTGCCAGAAGACGGTGCACTCCGCACCTGGAGGGAGGAGTCGGGCAGTTTTCAATAAAGCTTTTTATTTTTACATTCTGCCTTCTTGTGTCCTTTGTCCATTTAATGTGTTCGGCCTGAGCCAGCCGTAACATATTTTGGGCGCTCGTCCGGGATCTTGAATCCTTTTTGACTCCTTGTCTGGATCTTGGATCCTTCTTCTCCTTTTGCTCCTTGTCTGGATCTTGAATCTTTTTGAGCCCTTGTCTGGATTTTTGAATCCCTTTTTGAGTCCTTGCCTGGATCTTTGAGACATTGTCTGGATTTTTGAGTCATTGTTGGGTTGTTGTGATCCTTGTTGGGTTAATTAAATAAACCTGCTGTTGGTTTGACTCGTAGGCGGGTCCAGCGCTGTGCATGTTTGTGGAAGTCTGGTTTTGAGCAGACATTGAGTTTTTTGTGCTTAAAATATTGAGAGTGTGTGAAGTCTTTTGAAGCCAAGTGTTTTTGGACCGCAGTTAATATAATTGCTACTTTTTTACATTTGGTGTGTGTTGACAGCTGTGTGCTGTAGTTTGCACTCTCTCTGGAGCTGACAGGACCAGCTCTGGAGCTGACAGGACCAGCTCCTGGTTGCTGATTGAGCTGAAACACGCAGCTGTGTGTGTGTGTGTTTTTGGATTGTGCTGCGTTCAAATGCAGCTGTGATTTTGCTGTTGTTTACAGTGAAAGTCTTTAGAAGAGGGGTACAGCTTAAAAGCTGTTTGTGTCCACATCATGGAGTTCAATTTAAAGAAATTTATTGAACAGCCCACGGTGCAGGTCTTTGCTGACTGCACTATAGAACAAATGTTGAGTGTGGCAGAACACTTCAACATTGATATAAGAAGCCGCATTCATGAAAAACACTTTAAAGGTGAACTGTTGACTAAATTATTTATGCTTGACATTTTTCCTGAGGTAAATGATACAGAGCGTCTAAAGGAAAAGGAAAATGAAGCTGCTTTAAAAAGAAAACATGATGAACAAATAAGGAAAGAAAAAGAGCTTATTTTAGAGCAGTTCGAAATTAAAAAAAGAAACTTAATGATTAAACACCAAGCTCTCTTGAAAGAACAAGAAGCCAAAAGTCAAAGGATTCTAGCCGCTCTACATGAGAAGAAGCGTCTTCTAGAATTGAGAGAGCTCCATACTGCACAAAGGGAAGATCACCGTTTGTGTCCCATTGTGTGTCATCCAAAGGTGACACCAGAGCCTTGCATTCAAGCAGGTGTGCCTCTCTCACATCTACAGGAGATGGCGCCAGAAGAACATCAACTGGAGGAGAAAAATGAGGATGATGTCTATTTGGGTGACAGTTTCTTCTTTTTTCATGTAACTGAACTTGAAATTAAACATGAAAATGAATCTGACTTAATCCCAGTTAAAGATGGGGATCTTAAAAACTTTGATGAGCTGAAGGAACATTACATTGACCTGAGTGAATGTTTTTTATTTAGCTCTGAAGAAGAAGTCCCAGTGAGCTTAACTGAGGATCCAGAAGAAACAATTCCACCTGTTTCATTGTGTTCTTTTTTAGCTCCTGCAGAAAACAAAGGAGTTGTGAAAGATGATGTTGACTTGAGTGACAGTTTTCTATTGTTATTTAAAACTGAACAACTCTCATTTCATGATTCTGTGTCTAACGGTCTCTGTGCTTACAGTGCGGCTGAGAGCAGAGCTGTTGAAACTGACACAGGGATGCTGTCCAGAGCAGAAAATGAGGACAGATCCCCCCTGACTGTCAAGACACGTGTGTCAAGTTCTCTTGTTTCTTTGTGTTCCCTTTCAGCCACTGCAGACTGCAGACTGTTGCTGAATGATGTGAGACCATTGGCTGGAAGTACAGCAGAACACAAAATGTTACTGTCTGTGAGAAATGAAGTGCTAGAGCCTTATATTGGACATGTTTCAAATGATTCTGAGTCTAACTGTCTCTACTGTGCTTACAGTGTAGCTGGGAACAGTGCTGTTGCAGCTGACATGGTGGAGCTGCCACGTGCAGAAAATGACAGTTTCCCTCTGGCTGTTATGAAGAGTATCCACTCTCCCACTGGCATCCTTGGTCATGATGTTGATGTTGGTTTGGTGTCTGTTAACAAAAATAAGTCTTATAGAGTAAGCCTAGACAAGCGTTGCCTGTTTGGCTTCAGAACATTTTAAGATAACATGATATTGATTATGTTAGCGGTTAGGCGGACTAGTTTTAATGATGATTTTAGTCCGTTTGTCTGTTGTGACCGCTACATTGTTGCTCTCTAGGGTCCTATTTATTTTGCATGTGCGGATGTGAGATGTTTTCACCTGACATCCACATCACCCCCATACAAAACACTGGTGGTGGAGGTGTTACATATCCTGAGGAAGCTGCCAATGCTGACACCTATAGTTTTTATGCATGTTGACTGCAGTCATGCTTTATTGGTTGATTAGTCTGATTATGATCAGGCTTGTGTGTGTGTTCAGCCAGGAACACCTGAGAGCCACGCCTATATATACTTCAAGTTGACTGTGCTTGAATGCGGAGTGTTGTGAGCTCAGAGTTTGGTTGCTTTATTGCTGAGCTGTTTGAGTACTGTTTGGGTACTGTTTGAGTACTGTTTGGGTACTGTGGGGTGTTCTCCGCCCGCCCCTGCCTGTCTTGAAGTCTGATCTTCTGTTTAGAAGGTTCTTGGTGAGTAACTACTAGCTCATGTTTGGTCTTGACTGCTAGATGCACTTAAAGAGTGGCTACTAGCTCATGTTTGGTCTTGACTGCTAGTTGCATTTGTGTCAGCTCATTTGTTTGTGGAGTTTGACTGTGCTTGATGCACTTAGGAATGTTTGCTCATCTTTTGACTTTTGTTGTGCTTAGTGCACTGGGTAGCTGAAGGCTGCATTGATGACATTAGGATCCTGCTAATGATAATTGATATCAGGGATGCTGACCTGTGTGGTTAGTTTAAGCTGGTTTAACCAGGAACATTTTTGAGCTTGGAGCTGTTTGGAGCTTGGAGCTGTTTGGAGCTTGGAGCTGTTTTGGAGTTTGGAGCTGTTTGGAGCTTGGAGCTGTTTGGAGTTTTTGTTGGTTTGCCTAATGACAGAGTGAGATCGGTAGTCCAGTTATATCGTTTTTCTTTTACCCCTAGGGTCCCCTTTTGGTCAGGTAGTCCGTCTCCAGATAGGCTGCGACGGCCCTGTTTTTATGGGTTGGGCCGACGCTGGGGACGTTATATTCTTTTTGGCTGACTCACTCTTGTCCACCAATTATTTGTACTTTTGTCTGTCTATTTTTGCTCCCTTTTTGTTGCCCTGTGCCAGAAGACGGTGCACTCCGCACCTGGAGGGAGGAGTCGGGCAGTTTTCAATAAAGCTTTTTATTTTTACATTCTGCCTTCTTGTGTCCTTTGTCCATTTAATGTGTTCGGCCTGAGCCAGCCGTAACACACCTGCTGGGCAGTGTACCCACCGTCCCTGATGATCTGAGCCAGTTCTGCTGGGAATGCCTCAGCTGCCTCGTGGTCAGCGCTTGCTGCCTCACCTAAATGCACACAAAATGACACGGTTAAGCTGTTGTAACACTGTAATAAAAGGGAAAAAAATGTAAAAAACAATCGTAAGTCGGGGACTACCTGTACTGTACCTGCATTATTAAAAAATAAAAATGAGAAATTAAATGCTCACCCTGCACTCTGATGTTGTGGAAGTTGTTCCTTTTCCTGAAACGATCAAACCATCCTTTAGATGCAGTGAAGGTCTCTGGTCCATCCAACTCCCCTGATGTGCTGCTTGAAGTCCCTCCTCCTGCGCTTGAAGTCCCTCCTCCTGACGTCCCTTCACCCGGATCGCTC
The DNA here is from genome assembly GCA_038048925.1 of Garcialebias charrua. Lineage (NCBI taxonomy): Eukaryota > Metazoa > Chordata > Actinopteri > Cyprinodontiformes > Rivulidae > Garcialebias > Garcialebias charrua. The sequence continues at coordinate 24,904 of JBBPBX010036176.1, read as the reverse complement.
TGGGAGGACGTCCCTTCACCCTGATCACTCTGTGCAGCCCCCTGCCCCCCGCACCCCCCTGCACCTCCCTCACTCGTCCCTAGTTCTATCAGCCTGTGATAGATCCTCCTCGCCTTCTCGCAAATCACAGACATGCCAACTGGTATTCGGCGTTGCGTGTTGTCCTCCAGCCATAGCACAAGCAACCGTTCCATTTCTACTATTTTACCCGTCCTCTGTTTTGTAATGATGGTGGACTTCATGGGGGCTGAAGCACGCACTTGCTGCAAAATGCGCTCTTTGTCCGCCACTATCGTCCCCACAGTCGACCTCGGTAAACCTAGCCTCTCTCCTATTTTAGATGGTGTCATGCCCTGATCAGACATTTTTATTATTTTTGCCTTCGTCTCCAGCGTGATTGTTCTGCGAGGTTTTTTCCCCTCTGCCGCGGCCGCGGACTTTCCAGGTCTCTTCGGAGCCATTCTTCGTACGAGCTAACGTGCTAACTCCTAAGGAGCAAAAATTAAAATTAATGCTAACGTTCATAAATCAATGCAAACGTTTGCTTTCGTCTAAAAATATTTCTTTGAGTACATTTAGTACTGGACCGTACCTGCCCGTTCGATGACCCGTCGAAAAATACAGTAGCGTCGAAAATTAGCTAACGTGCTAATTCCTAAGGAGCAAAATTTAAAATGAATGCTAACGTGCTAACGTTCGCTTTAGTCTAAAACTGCTACTGTAAATTAAAATTTATTACTGTACCTGTTCGTACGTTGTTCGTTTTCTCTCGTCGTTGTTATTCTTCGTTCTCGTTCGTATGTCTCTTCTCATCAATCACCGTAACTAACCCACGAGGGACAAAATGGCCGCAGCCCTTTAAATAGTTACCGCTTTACCTGTACGGATCCCTCCGCCGCCAGGTGCACTGCGGCTGTGTGTACATCCGCCAGAAGCCCAGCCCCCCCCTCTCGCTGGCGGTACTTTTCCACTGTCATGCGCAGTGTCACGCCCATGCCCAACAAGCAACAGCCAAAGGCAATCCCCTCCCCCACCTCGCCGATTGCCATATGTGACGCAGTTACGCCGTAGCTCGATTATATACTTGTAATGGGGCTCGTTCGTAGGTCGTGCATCCAGTCTGCCGTAGCTCGATTATATATTTTAGCTTGGTTCGTTCGTAGGTCACGAACTTTTTGCCGTAGCTCGATTATATATTTTTAACTTGGTTCGTTCGTAGGTCACGTATTTTCTGCCGTACGTCGATGGCATTCTTCAACTTTGGGTCGTTCGTAGGTCCCGTGGTTCGCAGGTCGATGGAGTCGTAGGTCGGGGGTTCCCTGTATATATATATATATATATATATATATATATATATATATATAAATAAATGTTTTGAGAAACTGGTCATGACCCACATCAAGGCAACCGTCAACATCAACGAGGACCCTCATCAATACGCATACCGTGAGAACCGATCAACAGAGGACGCCATTTCTTCCGTGGTCCACACTGCTCTCACCCACCTGGATCAGAAGGACTCATACGTGCGTCTGCTCTTTGTGGACTTCACATCTGCCTTCAACACCATGATCCCCCAAACTCTGATAGACAAACTATCTACACTTGGACTAAGCCCCTCTATTTGTAACTGGGTACTAGACTTCTTAACAGACAGACCACAGTCCGTGAAGATCCACAACTTCTCCTCCTCCACCATAACCCTCAGCACTGGCTCTCCTCAAGGATGTGTGCTGAGCCCCCTTCTGTTCACTCTGCTCACATATGATTGTACAGCCACACTTCCAGGCTGTCATATTGTTAAGTTTGCAGATGATACAGCGGTGGTGGGATGCATCACAAACAATGATGAGTCCAGCTACAGACAGGAGGTGGAACACCTGGAGAGCTGGTGCAAAGAGAATAATCTTCACATGAATGTGAAGAAGACAAAGGAGATGATTGTGGACTTCAGAAGGAACAAACACACCCATGCCCCACTGAAAATAGGTGGGTCTGCAGTGGAAGTGGTCTCCAGCTACAAATACTTGGGTGTACACATGAATGATAACCTCAGCTGGAGCAACAACACCACCAGCCTGATCAAGAAAGGTCATCAGAGACTCTACTTCCTCAGACGGCTGAGACGTGCTGGTCTGAGCAGCCCAGTCCTCACCTCCTTCTACAGGTGTGCAGTGGAGAGCATCCTGTGCTCCAGCATCAACGTGTGGCATGGAGGCTGCACAGTTGAAGAGAGGAAAGCTCTACAGAGAGTGGTGAAGGCTGCACAGAAGTCTGTTGGAGTCAGTCTCCCCACAATCACAGACATTTACACCTCCAGATGCAGGAAAAGAGCCACCTGCATCATGAAAGACCTCACTCACCCAGCACACTCACTCTTTGCCCCACTCCCCTCAGGACGGAGGTTGAGGAGCATCAAATGTAGAACCACTAGACTGAGGAACAGCTTCTACCCTGAGGCTGTTAGACTCATGAATAAATAAAAATAAAATAAAAAATAAACACTGCAAAATATCACATCATACTGATGCTGATCTGTTTTCTTGTTGCTGTGTTCATCTGTGTTCATCTGTGACCATCTGCTCATACAAACTCATGTTCGTGCTGCTGTTTATTCCCACTATATTAGGCTTAGTGTATTACTAGTTGATGTTTTTCTTAGTTAATTCTAGATGTTATTACTGTTTTTCTCTTGCATTTGTTGTTGGATGTAACTGGGACCCCGTGTACATAATCTCGTTTTCATCACATGTACCACATGCGGTGCAAATGACAATAAAGACTCTCTGACTCTGACTCTGACTCTGATATATATATATATATATATATATATATATATATATATATATATATATATATATATATATATATATATATATATATATATATATATATATATATATATATATATATATATATATATATATATATATATATATATATATATATATATATATATATGTGTATATATATATATATATATGTATATATATATATTCATTCATTCATTCATTCAACCTTTATTTATACAGGCTAGCCTCGTTGAGTCACGGGGACTCATTTACAAGAGGGACCTGTCTCACTCACACCAAACAACCATCCACTCTCACACTCACACCTAGGGTCAATTTAGAGTCACCAATCAGCCTAACAAGCATGTTTTTTGGTCTGTGGGAGGAAACCGGAGTACCCGGAGGAAACCCACGCATGCACGGGGAGAACATGCAAACTCCACCCAGAAAGGCCCCGGACCGGGATTTGAACCGGCAACCTTCTCGCTGAGAGGCAGCAGCTCTACCAGTTGTGCCACCGTGCTGCCCATATATATATATATAGACATTATATATAATTTGGCAGAAAAGAGTTGTAAGAATTATCACAAGAAAGCATTACTATCATCCATCAAGTATATTATTTTATCAAATGAAATTGCTGGAGTTCCATGATTTGGTGGATTATAATATTTTACCCGTTATGTATAGAGCTCAGAATAATACACTACCTTCAAATATCCAAATGTATTTTGTAAAAAAGATCAAGTTGTTACAATCTTAAGGGGACAGATATATTTGTAAAACCACAGTATAGAACTAGTTTGAAGGGAAGGTCTACCATAATTCAGGGAGTTGGATTGTGGAATGACTTGTAGACAGATGTTAAGGAAGCCAAATCAATGTTTGTATTCAAGACAATGGTCAAAATCGAATTGTTAAAATATATATAGGCCTATACATGAATGGAGTTTAATGAGAAATGTATGAGAATTAGAAAATTAAATGAGTTATTCATTTTGTTTTGTTGTTCATAGAAAATGGTTGTTTGAATTGTTTATTAGAGAATAAAGAGCAGATATAATAAGATTTTTTCTTCATCTGCTACTTTTCATTTAATATATATGTTTTTCTTATTACATATATGTTAATTGTTTTGTATTTCATTATAAAATTAATAATAAAAATATATATACAGTATATACATTATATAAAAAATTGATTTATAAGGAAAATGTATGCAATAGAATAATTACTATTTTATCAATAAGAAAATTTAAGCAGTTTATTAAAAGTTGTTTAAGAACACGTTTTTTATTATTTTGTTGCATTCAAGTCCTCTTTTTTACATAAAAGGATTTAAAAAATGGTTATGGTTTTACCAATTTTATCCAAATCATAATAAGTATTTCATCTTTAATCTAGATTCACACTTACCATAGAGTGGAAATATTATTTCCTCTTTCTGTTAGCCTTCATTAAACATGTGGCAACTTTTCAGTGAAGAAACTGGGCAGCAGCACTGGAAGATTTGCCAACGCCACTTTAGTGCGGCTCTCGGAGTTCCTGAGTGCGGGGTATAAGAAAGGAGTGAGACCAGTGAAGGACTGGAGGACGTCTACCATCGTGGCCATAGACCTGATGGTTTACTCCATCCTCAGTGTGGTGGGTCCCGCTGCACATTTCACACATTTCAGCTTCTTGTCACTGCTGCTCAGGCATGTAGAGACATTTTTCAGCACCCACAGTGGAATTATCTGATTGTACAGTTTTTAATAGTTCTCGCTACTTTAAAATATTGCTGTGACATGACCTGATGGGTTATTGATACATGAAAGTGTTCTTATTCTGTGTCGCAGCATAATCTGAGGTCATGTAACATAACTGATTTTTTTTATGTTTTTTTTTTTTAATGAAAGGATGAGAAGAACCAGGTTTTGACAACATACGTGTGGTACAGACAGGTAAGAAGCCCATTTAACTACAGTAACCTTAATGCATTTTTTATTTTACTTCATAAAGTGTATCAAATTTTAACAAAATTATTAAATTTGATAAAATCTTTTACACTTGCTCTCTTGTTAACAAAGATTTGGTGTACCTGCTTGTATAGCTTAAGTCAAGGGTCTGCAATCTTTGCAGTCAAAAGAAACATTTTTGCTCCGTTCTCTAAACTTAATGTGTCGAGCCACAACAACCTGCGACAACTGATTATCAAGTGGTGGTCTGTGGGCCACTTTATTTAATTATTTTTATTCATTTATTCATTTTATAATAATGAGATACAACATTTAACATATGTGTAATAGGAAAAAATATATAAAAAATATAAAATGAAAGGTAGCAGAAGAACAAAATATCTTCTTAAATCTGCTCCTTATTTATCTAATAACAATTCAAACAAAATTTTCTATAATAACAAAATAAGTAAATGTTTATGTTTATGTTTATTAAATTTGTTCTTTTTTTTTACAAAAGAAACAATACAAGACAATCACATAAGTAAATATATATAATAAATATAATATATATAATCACATAAGTAATATATATATAATATAATAATATAATAGTATAATAGTATAATATTTATAAGTAAATGACTCATTCAATTTTAAATTCACATATATTACTCATTAAAATACCTTCATTTATATTTGTTTAAGAGTGGGAGCTAATCCACTCCACTTTAGGTTTGTTGGAGCTTTTTTTTTGTGGACAGTAGGGGCCACATATTATGAAGCTAAAATCATTTAATGATTTTCAACATTTATTGATATTTTTACAATTTAAAACAAAAGAAAAAACAGATTCTTGTGTGTGTGTATATATA
>JBBPBX010036176.1:0-19139 GCA_038048925.1 Garcialebias charrua | reverse complement strand
AGACCTATAAAAAAAAAAATTTAAATTGTGGAAAAAAAAATTAAGCATAGAAATAAAGCATAAAGTTAAAGTATGTTTTACTGCTTGTATTAGTTCTAGTATTCACATATCTGCTGAAGAAATGACCAAAAAGCTGAAAACGACTAAAACCAGCTTTATTTTTTTGTTTGTAAAATAAAAATCTGTTTTACGTTAAGCTTGAAAGGGCGGCTGCAGAGGGACCAAAGATCCACACGTGGCCCGAGAACCACAGATTGCAAACCTCTACCTAATACAATTTATAATACAGTTTATTTAAATGAAGTTTAGCTGTTTACATCATTTTTATTTAAAACTGTCAGTCTTGGACGGATGAATTCCTGGTGTGGAGTCCAGAAGATTTTGATGAAGTCAAACAAGTTTCCATACCCACCGCCAACGTTTGGGTTCCTGACATCCTCATCAATGAATTGTAAGAAGCTCCTGCTCTGATTTTAGAACCGACTCCGGCCGTTCGGACAAACTAAACAAACAGATTGTGTTATTTGTGTCTCCAACCTGCAGCGTAGATGTGGGGAAGTCTCCTGACATCCCTTACGTCTATGTGACGCACGAAGGCCTGGTGCAAAACTACAAACCCATCCAGGTCGTCACAGCCTGCACCCTCAACATCTACAACTTCCCATTCGACGTCCAGAAATGCAGCCTCACCTTCCAGAGCTGGCTTCATACCAGTAAGAGTTAGTTTCTTTCTCTCACTGCCACCATTTTTCTTCATTGCAAGATGAAATGCACATTTTCCAAAGCGAAGCTCCTCAATAAGACAAAAGGATAAATATGACCTTAAAGCAGCACGAATCCCTCCAAGGCCAGAAGCAGAAGCTTGTTTTCTTTGACTCGCCCATCAGTTGTGTCCTGCTGTGAGCCGAGCTCAGAGAGCAGGGAGGTTTCACGCTGCTCCCAGTGTTGTGTTTGATCTGCAGTTGACGACATCAACATCACGCTGATGAGAAGCCCCGAGAAGCTCAGGGACGACAAGAGCGTCTTCATGAACCAGGGAGAGTGGGAGCTGCTCCACATTCTCTCCGACTACAAGATCTTCAGCGTCGACAACGACGACTATTACGCTGAGATGAAGTTCCACGTGAGTGCGGGGGGGAAAAAGTGTTGGGGTGCGGTTTGAAATATGTGATGCAAGTCATTTAAATCAAATATTGAATGAAAATACTAGAGGTGCGAATCTCTCAGTGTCTGGAGAATCGATTCGATTCCGATTTTTGGTGTCACGATTCGATTCAAAATCGATTTTTCGATTCAGAAACGATTTTTGATTCAGAAACGATTTTTCTATTAAAATGGTCATTTAGTTTCAGTTTTGTAACTGACAAGCTGAAAAGAATAAACAACAATGTAAACAAATGGAACATTTATTTAAAACAATAATTTTAGGTTCCTTATTGTATCAAATTTTTTGCATCGTTTGATATTTATACCAAAAATAGGAACAAATAATACAGGAATGCATTAAATTCTGTAACAAATTATAAGTATTAGGTTAGCTTTTTGCTCTGTTACTTATAGATTATTGTTTTGAATTGATTGATTGAACTTGTTTTGTTTTTGAAAAAAGGAGCAGATAAAATATGATTTCTTCTTTCTGCCACCTTTCATTTTATGCATTCTTTCATATACTATGAGATATGATTTTATTTTCTTTATCTTTTGGGTTTTAATGTAAAAAAATTAAATTAAATTAAAAAAAAATCGAGTTGGGGGCTTTTAGAATCGATTCTGAATCGCCAGGACTAAGAATATAGATTCTTTTAAAAAATTGATTTTTTTCCTGCACCCCTAGAAAATACCACATCATGTTTAAACTGATACAATGTATTGCAATCCATATTCGAAAAAATTTGGGACGGTGAGTAAAATGTAAATTAAAACAGAATTCAGTGATTTGTAAATCTCATAAACCCATATTTTATTCATAATGGAGTGTAACAAACATGAGTAAGCCATAGGACCAATTTAAAAAGGTTATTTTGAATTTTGGAGAAGCGACAAATCTAAAACAAAACTGTTTGAATGTCTACCTTTTGTTGGAGTTCTTGCTTTTCAACCGTCGTGGATCCTTTTGCTGGATTCTTTACTGGGTCTGGATGGGAGCACGTGTAGTTCTAAAACATGAACGCACTGTTCTGCATTCATAGAGCCTTTCCAGATGTGTCAGATGCCAAAGCCTTGGGCGCACCCCTATAACATGAGTGAGGCCGGCTTTTGAACTCTGTGCCAACAACATTAATAAAGTATTTTGAATTGAATTGAAGATTGAGAAACAGCTTTTCTAAATAAATAAAAAAGCTTTTCACAGACTGGTGAACCTCTGCCCATCTTTACTTCTGAGAGATTCAGTCTTTTTAAATTTTATTTTTATACCCAGTCCTCTCACTGAACTTGAAGTAATTAACAGAATTAGTTAGAAAATGCTCCTCCAGATGTTTCCTGTCTGTATCACTTACAGATTTTTCAGAGTCAGAGTCAGAGAGAATTTATTGTCATTTGCACCGCATGTAGTACATGTGTTGAAAACGAGATTATGTACACAGGGTCCCAGTTACATCCAACAACAAATGCAAGAGAAAAACAATAATAACATCTAGGATTAACTAAGAGAGACATCAGCTAGTAATACACTAAGCCCTAATGTAGTAGAAAAACATCATTATAAACAGCAGCACGAACATGAGCAGATGGTCACAGATGAACGCAGATAGTCACAGATGAACGCAGCAACAAGAAACAGATCAGTATCAACATGATGTGACATTTTGCAGTGTTTATTCTTATTATTTATTTATTCATGAGTCTGACAGCCTCAGGGTAGAAGCTGTTCCTCAGTCTAGTGGTTCTACATTTGATGCTCCTCAACCTCCGTCCCGAGGGGAGTGGTGCAAAGAGTGAGTGTGCTGGGTGAGTGAGGTCTTTCATGATGCAGGTGGCTCTTTTTCTGCATCTGGAGGTGTAGATGTCTGTGATGGTGGGGAGACTGACTCCCACAGACTTCTGTGCAGCCTTCACCACTCTTTGTAGAGCTTTTGGGGATGTGTTTTTGTGTTTTCATGTTACATGTACAGTAAAAGTTTCCTAGCTTAAACATTTGACATGTTTACTATGTTAAGGTGTGAATAAAACACGAGTTTGTGAAATTTGTAAATCATTGCATTCTGTTTTATTTGCATTTCAAACAATGTCACAACTTTTTTTTGGAATTGGGCTTAAGTGTATCCATGCAACACATTCTGCATAACTGCGAGTGAAGTTAATCTTTAATATCTGTGACAATTAAACAGAACCACATTATTTTATTCTTATTCTTATTATTTTTACCTCTTTTTAATTTTAATTTTAATTAATTAATAAATTTTTTGTCCAAGCAGTCTGGAGTATGCAAGAACATTTTTTGCTGGTCTGATCAACACACTCATCAGTCTACTGTTTGCACAAGTATTAGATAAGCAAAGGGTTGATTAGCAACACATTTAGAAAAGAAACAAGTTCCTTAAAGGTTCAGTCTGCAGTTTCTGTAGAGTGCAGAACTTAGAAAAAATTTCAACAGGCAAAGCATTCTGATCCCTCCCCCTCAGAGCCATATATGCTCTGCTCTCCCATGGTCTGCTGAAATTCAAATTCAAGCTCTGTTTTTATTGGCTGATTCAAATTCAAGCTCTGTTTTTATTGGCTGGTTACAAACTCTGTTTTTATTGGCTGGAAAATGACGTGTCACCTTTTCTTTTTAGAAATGCTTATTTAACACCTGGAGAAGCAAGGGGACAATATTTTTTTAACTTTTTTTCCCGAGATTACCTGGCTAACATCAGTCTGTCAGGAGGTAGTGACAGAGTGAAGAAATATGTTTATAAAAAAAGCTACATACTGAAGCTTTAAGCTCCCAATATTTAAATTTGACATCAAACGGTCTCACAATTCACAAGGAACTTCATGCAAACCACCTCATCCATTACAAGAACAGTATTTCTCAAGCCAAATCCAGCTACTTCTCAGACATCATCAGTTCCAATGTTGGTAATTCAAAGACATTGTTCTCTCTCCTCCACCGTTCTGTCTCATCTCCCAACTCTCTACCCTCTCACATGGTTTCCACAGAATTTTGCAACTCCCTGATGTCATATTTCAATGAAAAGATTATTTCAATTCATAAACACCTTGGTCCAAATACTGCCCCCAGCATCCTTGTTGAACTCCCCCCTCCCTCCCTCCCTTTCTCTGTCTTCTCCCTCCCCTCTGCTGATGACATTGCTGACATTATCAGCAAGTCCAAGTCCTCATCCTGTCAACTTGACCCATTCCCCACAGTTCTTGTTAAATCCTGTCTCCCGTCTCTGCTCCCTATCATCACTAATATCATCCACTCCTCCCTAACCTCTGGCATTGTTCCCACAGCCTTCAAATCTGCTGCCATCACCCCCATCATCAAGAAACCAGGGGCCTCATGTATCAACCGTGCGCACGCACAAAAACATTGCGCACGTCACTTTCCACGCAAAGTGGCGTATGTATCAAATCTGATATGAACGGGAATATCTGCGCATCCACGTACAAATCCACGGCTGCTCCCCTGCTTGCGTACGCACGTTTCTGTGGTTATTGTTCCTTTGGCGACACTTACAGGTTATTCAGAGAAACTGTGTCCATGATATGAAAATAATCATAAATCCCACCAAACACACATGATTAACAATTATTACATCCACATGGACGCAATTAGATGAGTGGATATAAAAGCATGCGCCAAATAGTGGCAACGATATTGACAACAATGAGATGTGATTTCTTTAAATAAGAAGTTAACCAAGCTGTACCAACACGCCTACGTTTAGGTCAGTGTGTAGCGCGGTTGCCTTTAGTTCCAAAGGTCATGAGTTCGAATCTCGCATGGTACAACGTTTCTCTTTTTTTTTTTCGTTCCAGATTTAAATACACATGAAAACTATTTACAAAACAAGAAATCGTCTGCTTCCTTTCATTTCATGTATTGTTCTATTTCTTGTTGTTTTATTAAATAGTTGTCCTGTGTTCTTTAAATCTGGAATGAAAAAAAAAAACGTTGTACCAAGGGGGAGTCGATCTCACGACCTTTGGGACGAAGGGCGGGCGCGCTCACCACTAACCTATACAGGCATGTTAGAGCAGATGGGTCAACTTCTTGTTTAAAAGTGGATGGTATGTTTTGCGCTAGGCGTGCCGAATAAAACCTTTTTCCGTGCTTCTCTGCCTCACTCAGAAGTGATTCCTGTTCACAGTCCGTGAAGTTCCTCTTTTTTCCACGTTCCGACATGATTTGCAATGGAGCAGAGACGACATTCCTGTCGTGCATGGCATATTTGAATGACTTTGCATATTCATACGGAGGCGTGTCAAAGGCGGAGTCGGCCACTCTCTCATGTGCGCTGAATTCCACGTTGATTGTGTTGTACATAAGGAATGTGCGTGGATTCCGGTGTACGCACAGTTTGATAAATCTGGATTTTTTTGTGCGTGGACACTTTTCTGGATTTGTCCGTACGTGACTTTTCAGTAAGAAATCTACGCAAGTCTTTGTACATGAGGCCCCAGGTCTTGACTTCACCAACTTCAGTAATCTTCGTCCAATCTCCAATCTGCCCTTCATCTCCAAGATCCTTGAAAAAACTGTTGCTAGTCAACTTCACTCACACCTGTCCAACAACAACATTTATGAAGAGTTTCAATCTGGATTTCGCCCCCACCATAGCACCGAAACAGCCCTAGTAAAAATTACTAACGACCTTCTTCTTGCTGCTGACTCTGGTCTTCTGTCCATCCTCATTCTTCTGGATCTAAGCTCTGCCTTCGACACCATCTGTCATTCTATCCTCCTCAACAGACTAACCTCCATTGGCATCTCAGGTACCCCGTTAGACTGGTTCAACTCCTATCTCTCTGACCGCACTCAATTCATTCAGCTTAAATCCTTCCGTTCCCAGTCTTCCCCTGTCTCCACGGGTGTCCCCCAAGGCTCTGTCCTCGGACCCCTCCTCTTCATCATTTACCTCCTTCCTCTAGGCCACATCTTCCGCAAACACGGCGTCCATTTCCACTGCTATGCTGATGACACGCAGCTCTACTTGTCATCAAAACCTAACTCCACCCACCCTCCCTCCATCCTCACCGACTGTCTCAACGAGCTAAATCACTGGTTTTCTAACAATTTCCTTCAACTAAACAGCAACAAAACAGAAATCATTCTCGTCGGTACCAAAAACTCTATTTCAAAATCAGAACATCTTCTCGTCCCCCTTAACAACTCTCTGCTATCCCCCTCCCCTCAGGTCAAGAGCCTCGGTGTCATCCTCGACACCACTCTTTCCTTCACTTCACACATCAACAATATTACTCGGTCTGCCTATTTCCACCTCCGTAATATTAACCGTCTCCGTCCTTCTCTCACACCCCGCTCCACAGCCATCCTGGTGCACAGTCTTGTGACTTCCCGTATCGATTACTGCAACTCCCTTCTCTACGGCCTCCCCAACAAATCTCTCCACAAGTTACAGATGGTCCAGAACTCAGCTGCCCGTGTCATCACTCAAACCTCCTACTATAACCACATCACTCCTGTCCTGCAGCAGCTCCACTGGCTCCCGGTTAAATCACGCATCATCTTCAAAATTCTACTCCTCACGTTCAAAGCTATCCACAACCTTGCCCCTCCTTATCTATCTGACCTCCTACAAATCTCCATCCCATCACGCTCTCTCAGATCCTCCTCTTCGCTACATCTCCATGTACCCTCTGCCCGCCTCTCCACCATGGGGAGCAGGGCCTTCACCTGCTCTGCCCCTCACCTCTGGAACGCCCTACCGCCAGACCTTCGAAACACCACCTCCCTTTCTCTGTTCAAGACTGCCCTGAAAACCCATCTCTTTAGACTAGCTTATCACTAACTTTACTAAATGTATTTTTATCTTCCATTTTATATCCTTTATGTATTTTATATTTCAATTTGTCGATGATAATGTTTGCTCTGTATTACACTGTGTTGGTTTGTTAAGTGTCCTTGGGTGTCGTGAAAGGCGCTTTTAAATAAAATGATTATTATTATTATTAAACTATATTTCCCAGGTGGTTATCAGGCGGCGGCCTCTGTTCTACACCGTGAACCTGCTGCTGCCCAGCATCTTCCTGATGGTGATGGACGTCGTTGGCTTCTATCTGCCACCAGACAGCGGAGAGAGGGTTTCCTTCAAAATCACCTTGCTGCTGGGCTACTCCGTCTTCCTCATCATCGTGTCTGACACTCTGCCTGCCACTGCTATAGGAACCCCACTAATAGGTGACGGGATTTATAATGTTCATACATAGTATGAATAATGCACGTTACAAATACTGTACGGGGAAAACAAAATACAGTATTCATTCATTCATTCAACCTTTATTTATACAGGCTAGCCTCGTTGAGTCACGGGGACTCATTTACAAGAGGGACCTGTCTCACTCACACCAAACAACCATCCACTCTCACACTCACACCTAGGGTCAATTTAGAGTCACCAATCAGCCTAACAAGCATGTTTTTTGGTCTGTGGGAGGAAACCGGAGTACCCGGAGGAAACCCACGCATGCACGGGGAGAACATGCAAACTCCACCCAGAAAGGCCCCGGACCGGGATTTGAACCGGCAACCTTCTCGCTGAGAGGCAGCAGCTCTACCAGTTGTGCCACCGTGCTGCCCAATGATTTGACCATTCAATATTGCAGGGGACCGGATGTGGGTCAATCACTGAAGGTTTGATGTATTAGACAGTTTTCGTGTAAGAGTTCTATAGCGTTTCGTTTTTCATGGCGAGATGTCCAACTTTGAGGTCTGGCCCCGCCCCTTCAGCATGCATGAAAACGCACAGTTTTGATAACATTTGTTCCCCCGTGCCTTATAAAGAAACTGGCCAAGTTTGAATCAAATCGAGCGAAATCCCTAGGAGGAGTTCGTTGAAATGCAGAGGCTGTAAACGGCCAAAAAGGGGTGAAAATTTGGTCATCGTTCCAAAATGGCCGCCTTACCATTTATCGTACAACATTGGTGCCAGAGGGTTTTCTGTGCATCTTGGTGAGTTGGACAAGTGTACCAAATTTCATGATTCTACGTCAAACTAAGGTCAATGCAGAGGGTATTTTGAATATTTCTAGGGGGCGCTCTTGAGCCGTTTCTGTAGCAATTTGCTAATTAGCATAAACACCTGTTCAAGGGGTGGGCAATGATCGATCATACTGATTTTGGTACTCCTCGGATCAAATCTGTGGATTTTAGATCCAAACGTATGGTGATGGCGTTACGTCTTACTTCGCCATGTCGCCACGCCCACTTGCTCCACCCAAAACGAACAGTGCTGTCAGTATAGGTCATGTAGGCACTTAATGATTAAGAAAGACAAGGCAAGCAGGACTGAGCACCTTTTTTTCTGGCGTATAAGTCACAGTTTTTTTTAGCATAAATTTGTCAGTCCTGTAACTTATATACTTTTTTCCATATTCATAACGCAATTTTTGACTGATGTTTTAAATTTCGAAGAACTGCAACAACGAGACCTCCCGTGCGCGCTAGGGTTGAACGAGTACATAATTTTAAAACTCGACATTAACATAATAAAGCTAGAGTAGAACTTGAGTAGTTGATGATGTCATAGGATCTTAAGATGCCAAAAAACAAAACAAAACGTAATTTAATATTTACAACAACAACAAAAAAAAAGACCAACAAAACATTGGGAGTATACTGTATATGATGCTCCTACCATTTATCATATTGCAGATAAGTCATAGGAAAACCAAAACTATTACAGTAGTCATTATTATTAAGCTACAAAAGTGAAAGAAACGTGCAACACGTCAAAAACGAAACTAAAAACAGTGGGGCAGTCGACTACCCCGCATATTATGTTCATAGTTTTTTTAATAGGTTTAGAGAGATTAATATTTTTTGCTTTTAGTTTATGAAATAAGATCAGAGGAAGCCGGTTCTGGTTCGGTCATTGGACCCAGTGTTACACCATATTCTGTGACCTGCATCAGTGCATGCAACACCGCCCCCTATGGTCACAATATACGGTGGTCACAGAATATGGTGCAACGCCGGTTCACAATGCGCTCCAAACAGGAAGTTGATTCATTTTCTGTTCTGCAACTGCGACGTGATGACGTCACTACGAATACTCGACGTGAAATTAAAAAACTCGATAGAGGTCCTAGGATTCGATGTGTAGATTACTCGAGTAGTCTGTTAAAGCCCTAGTGTGCGCTCGCTTCACTCAGCTGGCGGCTCTGGCTGCGATAGATGGAAGTCACTGTGCCACCCAGGTGAAATGAAGCTGTTCTGACCATTAAATAAAAGCACAATAAATGCGACGGGTCCGCGGTGACGCATAATAAATGCGACTTACATGCCATATATGTTTTTTCCTCTTCATGATGCTCTTTTTGACTGATGCGACTTATAATATACAAGGGCAGGAAATCATAAAATCTTTATCTTCTACCTGCTCCTTTCTGAACAGACTGTGTAAAATGACATGTCAGTTGGCATGACTATTTGTTATTATTATTTTTCTCTTTCTTTGTTGTTACTTTTAATTGTCTGTAAATAAAAAACATTTAAAAAAACAAATCTGGAGCGACTTATACGCTGGAAAATATGGTACTTACCTCTAACAAAGAGTTATTTGTCTCCTACCTGTCCTGCAGGTGTGTACTTTGTGGTCTGCATGGCCCTTTTGGTGATCAGCCTGACGGAAACCGTGCTGATTGTACGACTGGTCCACAAGCAGGACCTGCAGCCTCCTGTGCCCCACTGGGTGAAGTACCTGATCCTGGAAAGAGCGCCGGTTCTCTTCTGCATCCACAAAAAGCACCTTTTCTGTTCCCGGCTGTCCTCACAGGCCTCTGAGCTGGAGCACTACAAAGAAAACAACTACGGGACAGCAGGTATGAAGGCTTGGAAACACCAACGGTTAGAGGATTTGGCGAATTGTCTGATTTTGACTTAACCAGAATACAGAAGTAACCAGAGTGTTGCGATATCTTGCTATCCTGAATGAATACGTAACATAATACTGAAGAAGCTTTAAACTTTTAAAAGGTTTCCAGTGTTACTGTGATAAAAACACACAAACAGAAGCTGTTCCTTGTCCCGCAGCCCAGTGCTCCATCCACCACACCTGTGAAATAGGCCAAAGGCTCAGCCAGCAGGACAGAGAAGGCGGGATGCTCGGCCTGCGCCTGCCCCCGTCCAGGGACAGCACTCCACCCGTCATGGACAACATCCTCCAGGAGGTGACGGCGATTCGCCACTTCCTGGAGAAGAGGGACAGGTGTCGGGAAGTGGCCAAGGAGTGGCTCCAGGTTGGCTACGTGCTGGACGTGCTGCTCTTCAGGGTCTACCTAGTGGCCATGGTGACCTACAGCATCACTTTAGGCACCTTGTGGTCAGTTTGGCAGGTGGCCTGAGGTTTTATCCCCCCTCTGCACTTTTGAGGGACACAAAGTGAGTGTAGGTACATTAAAGTTAAAACATTAAGAGTTAGTGGCTCTATGCCCTCAGTAGCTTATAGGACAGAGGGAGGCACGCATGGATGGCAATGGTTCCGGTAGATGAGGCCTCTATGTAAATTGATAGCTACATGACCTAAATATTGTCAGAAATGTCACAGTTTTACTTCTAAATCAACAGATGACTCGTCTTGAGTGAGCTGACATGCTTTAAGAGTCTCAATTTTT
This sequence comes from Garcialebias charrua, assembly GCA_038048925.1. NCBI lineage: Eukaryota > Metazoa > Chordata > Actinopteri > Cyprinodontiformes > Rivulidae > Garcialebias > Garcialebias charrua. The sequence goes on along the minus strand of JBBPBX010036176.1, from coordinate 8,354 downwards.
CTGAAGTGCCCAAGGGAAAACAAAATTTCAAAAATCAGCTGGCACTAGGCATCACTATAAGTATAAATCACAGCAGTGAGGCACAAAAATCAAGAACATTTCATATAAAATCACTACATTTTTAGAAAAAAAATATTTATACAGGTGGTCCCCGAGTTACGATGGAGTTCCGTTCCTATGCCCGTTCGTAACACGGTTTTCGACGTAAGTTGGAAAATACGTCCAAACTGCACCTTATACGTACAATACTGTATTTTACCAAGCACTTAGCCTATCCTAACACAAGTACCGTATTCGCCGGCGTATAAGTCGCACCGGAGTATAAGTCGCACCAACCTAATTATGCCCAATTAAATGGAAAAATCAACGTATAAGTCGCACCGGCCTATAGGTCGCACCTCACGTGAACTGGTGTTTTGCCCAAAATGGACTGGCTGCCAAATTGTTTGGAAGGACTTTTGACAAGATTATCACATAAAAACTACAGTATTTTGTTTGATGTGTCTTAATTAATAAATGAACATTATTTTGGACTGGCTGCCAAATTGTTTGGAAGGACTTTTGACAAGATTATCACATAAAAACTACAGTATTTTGTTTGATGTGTCTTAATTAATAAATGAACATTATTTTGGACTGGCTGCCAAATTGTTTGGAAGGACTTTTGACAAGATTATCACATAAAAACTACAGTATTTTGTTTGATGTGTCTTAGTTGAACTTTTCATTAATAAATGAACATTATTTTGGACTGGCTGCCAAATTGTTTGGAAGGACTTTTGACAAGATTATCACATAAAAACTACAGTATTTTGTTTGATGTGTCTTAGTTGAACTTTTCATTAATAAATGAACATAATTTTTGTATATTTTGTGTCTTTCATCATTTATCTTTAAAGATAAACACATAAAAATATATTTTTATTAGCTGACATTACAGTAAAAAACGTGTCTCAGTTTAAAATGATGACAGAAACAGATACTGTATTTATTTTATGGTTTTTATTTATTTATTCAAAACCATTGAAGTCTTCATCTTCTGTGTCACTGCACCATTTTTGGACCAGGCAGATGTCAACAGTGTAGGTACTATAAAGGGTTTCTTAGCGCCCATAGCGGCCAAAACTGGTACTGCACCATTTTTTGAGCTTTTGACCAAAGTCACATTATGACCAAAATGTTGGAAAAATCGACGTATAAAGGCCGAGATACACTCGAGCGTCCTCACGGTACGCCTATACGAAGCGTACGTACGCTGTGGCAAAAGCGTAGCCCCGCGTAGCCCCTCAGGGCATGTACGCGCAAAAGTATTTTTTTACTACGCATACGCGATCCGCGTGCGCGATACGCGGTGTCTGACCATAAACTTCCCGGCGCCGGACTGTTTTGTATGTTACACAAATGAAATAAATTCCCCTTCTTTATCGCTGATCGGGCCTTTTCTTTTGTTTTTTTGCCTAAAGTCAAGTAACCGCTTCTTCCTCCGTTCACTCGATGATTGAAATGAATGAATTCAGGTCCTACCTGGGTGCGCGATGTTTTAATATTCCCTGGTGGGCTGTGTGCTGCAGGAAAAGCGCTCCCTGTTATTATTTTTATTTCTGAGAGAACTTTTTATAACATATATAGTAGAAACACCGCATCAGAACACCGCAGAAGTCCAGCGAGCTGCTCATGTTAAAGGTTTCACTTTCAGCTGACTAGGTTTCACTTTCAGCTGACTGAGCGCTGTCAATCAATTCAGTAGGCGTGTCAGCAAGTGACCAATCAGCGAGCTCAGTTGAGTCCCTTCCGTGTGCTGCTGCTCATATTACAACAAGGAGAACGAGAGCGTTTGAAAGCTGATAGTTTCTTGAAGTATAGCAGCAAAAACATACGCACAAAATATGCGCGTATACGCGCGTATACGGAGTCTGCTTCAGTGTATCTCGGCCTTAAGTCGCACCGGCCTATAAGTCGCAGGGCTTAGAAATGTAGGCAAAAAGGTGCGACTTATACGCCGGCGAATACGGTACCCTACAAAATTAGCAAAAAACACATACATTTGGAGCCATAATGAAGGAAAAAAATAGTTATTTTCCTACTGGGAGCTGGTGGAGTCTTCATCCGTCTGTTAGCATGTTAGCTCGTTGCTCAGCTGTAGCCTCTCTGCCTCGTAAACCTCCGGTCCAAACAAAGGTCTCCTGTACTTTTCCACGCGCGGTCCAGAGTTTTACAGTAAGGTCTGTTAGCATGTTAGCCCCTCCTAACCTCCTCTCTCCTGTAATTTTCAGCTGTAATCCTCCGCCCTGTAATTTTCCATTGTCGTGGCCGCTAAGGTACACTCTCCCCCCTCCCTCCTGTAAATTTCCGCTGTCCTCCGCTGAGTTTCGGTACCGTATTTTTTGGTGTAAAGGCGCATAAACCGTGTAACTCGAAACAATGCTTTTCAATGGGAGGGCGTTCGTAACCGCAAAACGTCGCAAGTCGAGGCCTACCTGTAGTTGCAAACAAATGACAATCAAACAAAATTTCAGTCAAATGTTAGAATAAAGCAGAGAAATAGAGCGAACAGAGAATGAAACTGAATTTTGCTGCTCCTTTCATTTACACTTTGAAAACTGCCGGGTTCTTTTGATGACTCGGCTGCTGGGTTAAAGCCATTTGCTCATCAGTTGGTGTGAAATGACCAAATATTGAGCCAAACAGTTTAAGTTTGTGTTTGGGTTGGAGATGGGCTGTATGGTTCTTTACAGTCCATCATTTTAAAACCAGTTGAAAAACACAATTGAACAAGACTTAAAATGTAACATGTACAGGTAAAACAGTAAAAAGTAACTTCTAAGAAGATGTTCAACCTGGTTAACTTTGTTTACAGCTTTAATTTGTGCAAAACAATAAGTCTGGATTCCTAAAAAAAAAAAAAACATTAGTTGGTGCCAGCTAGCTCACTCCGTGCCAGGTTATAATTATATAATGATGCAAAATTTGGATTGTTCTTTTCATCTCAAATTTTAGTTGATTTAACTCAATAAATTAATCATCGTAACAAAGTCTTCGGGTAGAAAACAATATCCACAATGCTGAGTCAAACTGGTAAACTAACCCAGGTAAGTTAAACCCACCCAGGGTTGGCTTGGCCCAAATCTGACCCAAACGCTGGGTTGTTTTTAACCCAGCGGTTATTAAAGTGTACAGCAGTTCTGATTGTGGTACTTTAAAAATAACATGACATATAATGTTTGAAGACATGTATAGTAACCTTTTAAAAGCATCACTTTGTTTTATAAAATAAAATATCTTTTATAAGCCTTTAAGTAAAGTTGTACAAAAAAGGGGGGAGAATGTTACATTTAAAATATGAGTGCTTTGTTCAAACCAAAGACTCAATTTGCTAAATCCATAACATATTTGAATAAATGCTAAATTAATAATTATATAATATTAGATATTGTTGATAAATGTTTGGCATTTTAGAGACATTAATGAAAATTAGTTGATTTTAAATTTAGTTATTAACTTTAATTGCCTTTATAAAGATTATGTAAAATTTCAAAATTACATTTTTAAATTCAAATAAAAAATTCCAAGAAAAACTTGAATGTTTTTACAAATCTTCTGCTCTTGTCCCCATCTGTATATTTATGCTTTGACATTTTCCCATCAAGTAGTTCAATATACCGGAAACTGATTGCATCAACGTAAACACGAATTTCCAATTTAACGTTTTTCTCAACTTGTTTGTCCATATCTCATACAAAGTGTGATATAAACTATATTTACCTCAACCTACATGAACAGTAACTGCACAGAGCTCCTGCAGCAGCATCTTTGGAGCGTAATCTTTTATTTTCAGTGTTGCTGTGCTGACTGATAAGCAATTTCTGTTCAACTATGCTGTAAAAATGTCCCAGATATAAACTGTAATCAATTAAAGATTAAAATATGAACTATTAATCAAACTTTTTCATCTTTATCTGTCTTGTTTAATGCCATTGTGTGCTATGTGATTTAAAAAAAGAATCATTTATCAGGTCTCGTCAAACTGTGGTTCATATAGAAGCCAGAAGATGGCGCCATGTTCAACAACATCCTCTTCAGCAGAGATGCAAACCATTTTAAAAAAATCAGTCTCACTTTTAGCCATGCAACAGAATTATAATTATTTTTATTACAAGTTCATTAGGATGAAGTTCATTAGGATATATATTTTCATGATCGCTGTATGACTTTTTTCCTTTTTAGTTTTTGGGAAGTCACTGCGTGCATGATGTAATTTTGTGGAGGCTTTGCAGGTTTCTTGAAGAAAAGTCAAAGTCAACTTTATTGTCAGATCTGCAATATGTACTGTACAGGACATACACAGGACCGAAATTGCGTTTCTCTCAGTCCCTCGGTGCAACAGTAAACATCTAAACATTGAAACACTGAAACATATAATAATAGACATAAGCATAAAATAGTAAAACTAACACTGTCCTGAGTTTTTGCATAGTGGTATAAGAGTATGAAAATTTACACCAACTCTAAAACTAAAACATTAAACATTTAATGAACATAATACTGTCCTGAGTTTTTGCATACTAGTATAAAAAGAGTATAAAAAGTATAACTAAAATAAACTAAAGGTTTCTAGCATTGACATTTGCAAAGTGGCAAAGCAGCGTATGAGTACACAGTATATGTATGAGGTAGTAGTTGATGTTGTTATAGAGGCAAAAAGTGGCATATGCAGTAAGGCATAAAAAGTTGCACAACAGATGATTTAAATCAGCTTACATGACCCGAATTCTGTTTTATGATCCGATTTTGTTTTTAAACACGACACTTTCATTGTCCACATTGTTGATTTCATCTCACTTAGACGCTTGCATTTCACAAAATGTTAAGTTTTTATACTTTTTTTGTGCATTTTTACTAAAAATGCATGCACAGAATCTGCATTTATTTTTGCTGACATGACAAACTAATGCACACACAAACAAACATTATTGTTCCCATGTTTTTAATGGTGGCTGATCAAAAAATAATTTACTGTAGTCTCAATTCAAGCCTCTTTAGCAAAACATCTACAGTAAATCTGCCTTCATGCTTCATATATATAAATATGACCATCCCCAGATGACCTGACTGAACATTGTTGGATTTTTACCTGGATCAATGAAAACAAACTTGGTGAAATTATGTTGTAAGTAGAGATGTTCCAATTGATTTTCCACTGATCATGATCAGCCAATTTCTGTTAAAAAGTATGTGATCGGCCGATACCGATCAATACCTTTCAGTGGCATTCACAAAAACTGATCACCTTTGCAGCCTGCAGAGGCCCGGTGGTTTATATATTTAATAATAATAATAACTATAATAATAATAATAATAATGTCTATTCCTGTCATCTGCGTATGTTCCCATACACAGACGAAATTCGTCTCTGCATTTAACCCAACCACCTACCAGGTGGTGCAGTGAGCAGCCCGAAAGCGCTCGGGGAGCTGGAGAAATAGGTGTGCACTCATAGACACCCCAAGCTGGGTAGTGGCCGGGGCGCGAACCCGCGACCTTCGGATCCGTAGTCAAAAGCCCTGCCACTAGACCATCTTGGCTCCATAATAATGTGTTTGTCTGTCATCTGCGTATGTTTCCCATACACAGACGAAATTCGTCTCTGCATTTAACCCAACCACCCCAGGTGGTGCAGTGAGCAGCCAGAGGGCGCTCGGGGAGCTGGAGAATTAGGTGTGCACTCATAGACACCCCAAGGTGTGTAGTGGCCGGGACGCGAACCCGCATCCTTCGGGTCCCAAGTCAAACGCCCTAACCACTATACCATCTTGGCTCCTATGTTTTGGGATTTATTTGACTTTCAGCACCATTTAAGCCTGTTGAGAGCCTCTATGTTTTCAATCTGTTGAAGATCCTGTAAATTTAAATGCTTTTCAGTTGTCCTTTTGTACTGAATAGTTGCTGTGCCTGCAAGTTTTTTTTAATGTTTTTTTGTCCTGAAAAAGTAAATAAAAACATGTTTCTGTTTAAACTAAGGTGATTTTCATCTTAAGTAAATCCAAAAATGTATAGACAATCCATGTGATTCGTATTGGCAGAAACAAACCTGATTGGAGCATCCCTAGTGTATCTATTTCAAGATGGCGGCCACATTAGAAAACACAAAGATGGTGACAAATCAGTCAGTTTAACAGATATTGGGTTACCGTATTTTCCGGAATATAGGTTGCAGCTTTTTATCATTTTTGCATGCCCTGCGACCTATATTCAGGTGCAACCTATTTATGGCTTTTAATCAAATAAGCTGATTTGTAATCATTTATTAACAAAATTAAACTGAGACACACTCTATGTCAGCTAACAAATAAAATAAAAGCTAACATCCGCTCGCTGGACAACAAAATGGATCTACTTCGTTTGAGAGTGACCACGTCGGAGGAGATGAGAAGGTGCTCCGTGCTCTGCCTAACGGAAACGTGGATCTCTGAGGATACACCAGACTCTGTTTATGAGTTGGATAATAGACTCTTTTTCAGAACGGACCGGTGCACCGAGACTACAGGGAAAACACGAGGTGGCGGTGTTTGTATTTACGTGCACAAAGACTGGTGCACGAACTGTTCCGTGATTAAAAGGCTTTGTTCAGCTGCCGTCGAGTTGATCACAGTAAGATGTAGGCCGCATTACCTTCCTCGCGACCATGCTGTGATTTTAATAACAGCTATTTACATAGCACCCGATGCTAATGCTAATGACGCCCAGGGAGAAATTCATGACTTACTCACCTCGCTGCAGTGTAAATATCCTGAGGGGCTCTTCATTGTTTGCGGAGACGTCAATCACGTAGATCTTCAAATCTCCCTCCCAGCCTTCAATAAGAACGTCTTCACAGCAACGAGAGGTGATAAAACGCTGGACCAAGTCTACACAAATGTAAAGGGGGCGTACACGGCGAAGACACGCCCAGCGCTCGGAGCTTCCGATCACGACTCTCTGATCCTGGCACCAAGACAACCCCCCCCACTCAGGCGCTCCAAGCCGGAACAAAGAGAGATAAGAATCTGGAGTCAAGATAGTTCCCCCATGTTGAGAGACTGTTTTGAGAAGACAAACTGGTCTGTTTTCAGAGAAGCAGCTACTGAAGGAACTCTATGCTTCCTCAGTCCTGGGTTACATCAGTACATGCTCTGAAAATGTATCCATAAGAAAATATGTTAAATCCTACCCGAACCGGAAACCCTGGTTAAATAAAGAAGTTCACGCCTTGCTAGCAGCCAGGGACACTGCATTCAAGTCAGGAGATAAAGAGGAGCTGAGAAAGAGCAGGAATGAACTGAAGGATGGCATTAAGAAGGCCAAGGCCACGTATGCACAGAGGATAGAGGGACAGTTCACCTCACAAGACCCACGGAGCATGTGGAAGGGTATTAAATGCATAACAGATTACAAAGGCAAGAACAAACAATGCCCCAGGGACCCATCTCTGCCTGATGCCCTCAATAAGTTTTATGCACGTTTTGATGATCCAAACAGACCAGCTAGCACCAGACTCACCTCATCACCAGATGAAGAGCATCTCAGGGTGTCCGCAGCAGAAGTGAGAGGCAGTCTCAGAAAGATTAATCCTCATAAAGCAACCGGACCAGACAACATCCCAGGGAAAGTTCTGAAGGAATGTGCGGACCAGCTCTGTGAGGTGCTGGCTGACATCTTCACCACCTCACTTGCACTGGAGTCAGTTCCCACCTGCCTGAAGACCGCGACCATCATCCCAGTCCCAAAGAGCTCCACAGTGACTGGTCTGAATGACTATAGACCAGTGGCCCTCACCCCGATAGTCGCTAAATGTTTTGAGAAACTGGTCATGTCCCACATCAAGGCAACCGTCAACATCAACGAGGACCCTCATCAATACGCATACCGTGAGAACCGATCAACAGAGGACGCCATTTCTTCCGTGGTCCACACTGCTCTCACCCACCTGGATCAGAAGGACTCATACGTGCGTCTGCTCTTTGTGGACTTCACATCTGCCTTCAACACCATGATCCCCCAAACTCTGATAGACAAACTATCTACACTTGGACTAAGCCCCTCTATTTGTAACTGGGTACTAGACTTCTTAACAGACAGACCACAGTCCGTGAAGATCCACAACTTCTCCTCCTCCACCATAACCCTCAGCACTGGCTCTCCTCAGGGATGTGTGCTGAGCCCCCTTCTGTTCACTCTGCTCACATATGATTGTACAGCCACACTTCCAGGCTGTCATATTGTTAAGTTTGCAGATGATACAGCGGTGGTGGGATGCATCACAAACAATGATGAGTCCAGCTACAGACAGGAGGTGGAACACCTGGAGAGCTGGTGCA
>JBBPBX010036175.1:0-14783 GCA_038048925.1 Garcialebias charrua | reverse complement strand
TTTTTAGAAAACTTGCAGACTGCAGCTTTAATGAGATGAACCTAAACTATTTTACGCTTCCTCTAATTTCTTCACAAAAATACTTAATGCATATTTACCCCAAAGTACATGTGGGTAATTCAGACCTTCATTTGTGTGGCCAGTAGGAGAGGCAGTTTACCATACTATACCATTTTATTTATAGAGCACTTAAAACAGCGACAAGGCCAACCAAAGTGCTGTACAAACAAACAAACAACAGGCAACACACACAATGAAGTACAAAAAATAGACCTAAAAACATTGCAGATCATAAATAAAACAACCAAACATCAGTTGCTGTTGAAAGCAACAAAACGGGATTTGAAAACCGAGAGTGAGGAGGCCTGTCTGACGAGCAGAGGTAACTCGTTCCAGAGTCTTGGGCCTGAAGACCCTGTCACCTCTGCGCTTAAGACGAGTTCCTGGAACTCTTAAAAGTACAGTACCTGGTCCTCTGACCTCAAAGCACGTGGTGGGACATAGGGTGTATCAAATCAGAGAGAAAGGCGGGGCGAGCCAGTTCAGCGATTTGTAGACATAAAGGAGAATTTTGAACTGGATTCGAAGATGAACCAGTAGCCAGTGCAGAGAGGCCAAGACTGGTGTAATGTGCTTTCTTTTGCCTGTACTGATTAAAAATCAGGCTGCTGTGTTCTGGGCCAGTTGTAATCGTGCAATGGTCTGACTGATACCAAACAGGAGTGAATTGCAGTAATCAAGCCTAGATGTAATAAATATGTGAATTACTGTCTCCAGGTTATTTTTGTACAATATGGGCTTCAGCTTAGACAGACGCCTCAGCTGGAAAAAACAGGATTTAACGATCATGTTTACATGACTGTTGAGTTTCATGGAAGGATCCATTATCACTCCCAGATTTGTGACTTTTTGTTTTACTGACAGGGCAGAAAGGTCGATGCAGTGGTTCGAGGTTGTGTCATTGGACGTCTGTTTAAATAGTTTTGAATAAAACTCAAGACAAAATGTTTCACAGCATTTTATGTGAATGTTGTGTTATAAACTTTGCTGTCAGATTCACATTATCTGATTATTTATGTGGGTATAATTATGGATCTATGTCCCCACCAAGACAACAACAGCAGGGGCCGCATCCGAGGTAAAAGAGCCGGTACTTGTGAAATGAAGGAGAGGACATGTTGTTTACCTACACTGTGAGATTGCTGTGCAACAGCCTGGATGAAACTGATCTGTTGCAGTCCAGTGAAGTCTTCTGAGGGGCATGTTATTGCCCAACAATTGAAAACACACGTTCAGAAAGTCACATTGACACAGACTGAGTTCTGTAAAAACTATATAATTTATTGAAACGGATACAGTAATTAAAAACACAGGCTTAAAGGTGCTATATGTAGTTTTTGAACGCTGGCACAGAAAATTTTTGAACAGAGACACATTTCTGGTCCCTTCTCACTCAGAGCCATATATCTGGATAAACAAGACTGGAATGATGTGTATGTTGATGATGTGAACAGGGCATATGATGAGTTTATGAATATCTTGGAAACCCTGTATGAAAAGAATTGTGTGCAAACAAATTACACAAAGAGAAATACGAATGATCAACCATGGATGACAAAAGGGTTGAGAAATGCTTGTAAAAAAAAGAATTATTTGTATTCATGTTTCTTGAAATTGCGAAGTCAGAGCGCAGAAGAAAAATATAAAAAGTATAAAAATAAATTAGTAGGGATTATAAGGAAACATAAGAAAGAATATTATAGTAAATTATTAGATAAAACTAATGGTGATATGAAAGCAACATGGCGAGTAATGAATGGTGTACTGAAGAATCATAAAGCAAAAACTGGTATTTCAAAATATTTTGTAAAAGACAACGATGAAGTTCATGATGAAAATGAAATTGTAAATGGATTTAATCAATATTTCGTGAATGTTGGATCAAGCCTTGCAGCTAAGATACCAAAAGTAGATAAAAATATGATCCACTCAATTACAGGTTGTGCAAATAGTATTTTCCTAAATGGAACTAACAAAGAGGAAATAATGAATGTAGTAAAACATCTTACAGACAAGAGATCGAAAGACTGGGTGGACATGGATATGATGTTTGTAAAGGACATAATGAGCCATGTTATTGAGCCGTTCACATACATATGTAACTTATCATTTTCAACAGGAATTTTTCCAGATAATATGAAAGTAGCTAAGGTCGTTCCTCTTTTTAAAAATGGTGATAAATGTGTATTCAACAATTATAGACCTATATCCTTGTTACCACAGTTTTCAAAAATTCTTGAAAAACTATTTGTAAACAGACTAGACCAATTTATAGATAAACAAAATATTCTAAGCAGCAGTCAGTATGGGTTTAGATCAAAAAACTCTACATCAATGGCTCTCATGGAATTAATGGAACAAATAACTACTGCTGTCGATCAAAAACAACACTGTATCAGTATCTTTGTTGATTTAAAAAAAGCATTCGATACTATTGATCACACAATACTCCTTGAAAAACTGAACAAATATGGTATTAGAGGACCAGCATTACAGTGGGTATCTAGCTACTTAAAAAATAGGAAACAATTTGTACAAATAAATGATGTAAGATCTGACCTCTGTAATATCACATGTGGAGTTCCCCAAGGTTCTGTACTTGGACCAAAGCTTTTTATTTTATATGTGAATGACTTGGTAAATGTGTCAGGACTCCTTAAATGTGTACTTTTCGCAGATGATACCACTTTTTTCTGTTCAGGTGAAGATATTGAACAAATGTTAGAATTGATAAAGACAGAATTTGTAAAGATACAAACTTGGTTTAAAATAAATAAATTATCATTAAATCTAGAGAAAACTAATTACATGATATTCGGTAATAGAAAGAAAACTGTTGATGTTCCACTCAAAATTGAGGATGTTGAGATTTGTAGAGTGAGTGAGGTGAAGTTTTTGGGTGTTATCATTGATGACAAACTGACATGGAAACAACACATAAATTCTGTAAGAATAAAAATAGCTAAATCGATAGCAGTACTGTACAAAGTCAGAGACCTATTGAATGATAAGGCTCTGTATTTGTTGTATAACACAATCATTGTTCCACACTTAATCTATTGTATTGATGTTTGGGGGAATGCGTGTAAAACAATCACAAAGCCTATTTTTGTATTACAGAAAAGAGCTGTAAGAATTATCACTAGAAAGCATTACCGTCATCCATCAAGTACATTATTTTATCAACTAAAATTACTGAAGTTCCATGATTTGGTAGACTATAATATCTTATCAGTTATGTATAGAGCTCAAAATAATGCATTACCTTTAAATATCCAAATGCACTTTGTTAAAAGACAAAGTTGTTATAATCTTAAGGGAACAGAGTTGTTTGTAAAACCACAATTCAGAACCAGTTTGAAGGGACGTTCTACCTCAATCCAGGGAATTAGATTATGGAATGGCTTGGAGAATGTAGTTAAAAATGCCAAGTCAATGTTTACATTTAAAAAAATGATCAAAACAAATATGTTAAAAAAATATATGTGAAATAACGTAATGTGTATTGCATTAGTTAGAAAATTAGAAAGTGTTAGTCATTTTGTACTGTATTAGTATTAGTTAGAAAACTAGAAAGAGTTAGTCATTTTGTACTGTATTAGTATTAGTTAGAAAATTAGAAAGAGTTAGTCATTTTGTACTGTTGGTTGAAGAATATTATTGTTTAACCTGATTGTTGGAAAAAGTTGGTTGAAGATTATTATTGTTTACATGGTTTGACTACTGTTGTTTAATCTGATTGTTGGAGATAAGGGGCAGATATAATAAGATTTATTCTTCTTTCTGCCACCTTTCATTTTTTTACATTTTGTACACTATCATTATGAGATTGCCTTGTATTGTTTCTTTTGTAAAAAAATGAACAAATTTAATAAACATAAACATAAACATAAACATAAACATATATGACTCAGCTCCACCTCGCTCGCGCTGCAGCCTGGAATGCTCCGCCTCCTCTACATGTCCCGTTTCAGCGCTGCAAAGTTCTGTGATTATATGTTAATAAAATGTTCTAAAAAATAAAATAAAAACATGGAGCACTGGTCCAGCAACACAAAAACACCCTGAAATCTGCAGAGCTTCACACAGCCACGTTGGACATGATTTAATTTGCTCGTGACTTCCTCATTTATAAGCTTTGACAATTTTTTAAAATTTTCTTGTTTAAAATTAACTTTTAAATGTATTAATGGTCTTGTCCCTGAGCTGGTGAGCAGAATGATTTTAAAAGTCAGCAGCTTAGGAGTTGCAACAAGAGGTGCAGTTGATGGAGACTGTTTTTTTTTTGTTTTGTTTTTTCTTTCGGCTTCTCCCTTCGTTAGGGGTCACCACAGCGAACTAGTCGCATGAAGACTTGGCAATTGTTTTTACGCCGGATGCCCTTCCTGACACAACCACAGACCACCGGGCTACCACAGCTCTCTGTGTGGAGCAGAGAGCTGATATTTAGGGTTGATGGAGACTGTAAACCTACAAAATACAAAACATCATTTGGTCAATGCTCCTTCTCATTTAAAGGTCCTCATATCTGGAACAGTTTACCATCAGCAATAAAAACATTGACTGATCTTAGAGGTTTTAATTCCCAGGTGAAAAAATGGTTGAAACAAAACCAAATCTGTGAACACTGAATCCTATAGGGACAGAGGAGCAGCTGTGTGTGTGTGAGGGAACTGTTTAAGCCATTTAAACTTCATTAAATTTTTATTTTTTTTAGATGTTTTTATATAGGGAACTGTTTAATCTTAATTAAATTTTAATTTTATTTTAGCTGTTTTTATATAAAAGTCCAACCAAGGACTGGGTTTGCAAATTAGCCTATGGCTAGAAATCCTGTGTACAAGACAACGGTTGCTTCGTTTTTAACATGTAACATTGTTTATTGTGTTCAAATAAACTTGAATGAATGAATGAATTTCTGTCAGTGAAGGTCTGGAGGAAGAAGCGATCACTTGACTTTTGGCAAAAAACAAACAAAAGAAAAGTCCAGAGCAGGGATGAAGAAGGGATATTTAATACATTTGTGTCACATACAAAACAGTTTTGCATGGCTTTGCAATTATTTCAACGAGAACCTGCGCGCGGCCGCTGCAGGGTTGACAGGCGGGGGCGTGGGTTAGGGGGTGAGAAGTTAGAAGCTCTGTTTTTATTGGCTGGTTAACCGCGGGGCGCTCTGTTTTTTATAAATGCTTTTATTACCACTGGGAGACGCCAGAGGACTATAGTTTTTTTCAGAGATTACCTGTCAAACATCAATCTATCAGGAGATAGTGGCAGAGTGAAGAAATATGTTTGAAAAATAACTTACATACAGCAGCTATTATACCCCTAGGCCTATTACTCAATCCTTGAGGAAAAAGGGAGCATGACATAAAGGCTGATATTTCTGTTATTCCACACACAGTACAATAATAATTCAAACATTTGGAACAAACTAAGTGTCCATCTCGCACCCCATTACAGTAGGGGCAGAGGAGACATGCACTGTCGACCGGCTGCAAAGATAACAGCAACAATTGCAGTGCAAGCAGCCCTGCAGTCCGAGGAAGGTGCGACAAAGAAGGCCCAAGATGATTGAACAGTTAGAGGCCTGCATTAGATATGAATGGGAGAGCATTCCTATTTCTAAACTTGAGAAACTGGTCTCCTCTGTCCCCAGACGTCTGTTGAATGTTGTAAGAAGGATGACACACAGTGGTAAAAATGGACTTGTCCCAACTTTTTTGGGATTTGTTGATGCCATGAAATTTTGAAACAACATATTTTTCCCTTAAAATGATACATTCATTCAGTTTAAACTTTTGATCTGTGATTTGTGTTTTATTCTGAATAAAATATTAGATGTTGGCACCTCATCATTGCATTCAGTTTTTATTCACAATTTGTTTAGTGTCCCAACTTTTTTGGAATCCAGTTTGCATATAGTACTATATATATATATATACGCAGTCTGTGTATGCAAAAACCTTGGAAAAGAATAGTCTCTCCCAGCTTTTTCCATGCTGCCACTCTGAATCAATGAGTCATCTTCTCTCATCGCTTCACTTTTGCCACATTCAATAACGTCAACGTACAATTTGGTGCTCAATCAGATGTCTCTACATTTAGATGTCTATGCATGTGATTACCTCAAGCATCCACTGTCACAAAAACCTGCCCCCAAGAGCGGTGGGCACTGGGCAGCCATAAGAGCGCCCAGCTGTCTAAAGAAATGATGTTCAGCAGCAGGAAGCCTGTCAAAATAAAATTATAAAAAAACCGAAATAGTTACTCCTGCATTTAAACCACAAGGTCCAATGTGAGACAAAAGAAGTGGCTTGTACATCGACAATTACGGTAATCACTTGAGACAAATACATGATCACCATCAGTTTATTTATGATTAAGAAACCTGACAGCTTGTTTTACAGATCACAGCTCAGCTCCTTTCATAGTCCAACTATTCACCCAGCTGCATTAACACAGAAGATGGATCCAGCTTCAGCACACCAGACTGGTTCCTAGTGTAAATACTGTGCATGTGAAGTTGACTTCACTGAGGCATTGTGTGTGTGGGGTCTCTGCCACACACCTGGAATGACTGCTATTGCTGTGGCAATGAACACCCTCATCACATTTCAGATCACCTGAGTTTAAATATGTGATACTGGATCAGTTCGTTTGGCTAGCATCTAAATTTAGAGGTACAGTAAGAGTACAGTATTTTTCTTAAGTTTTGTTTGTTTTAGAAAATACAAACATGAATATATCAAAAATGTTCAGCCTTTCTGAGACGGTGGATGAAGAAGTGTTTAATCCAAAAAATAAAATAAATCCAAATCATCATTTCTGGGCAACAGCTGAGGAAACCTGGTGGTTGATGTGGTACATCTTCATGTGACAAACACTACTGACACAAGTTTCACTGAATAAAGACAAACACTGAGAACAGAAACACAGATTGTCCAGACAGTGTACAGTCCTATTTGCATCCCTGATGTTTTCAAGCCTCCAAACACGTGAAACGCTTCAGGCATGACGAGTTCAAGTTTTATCAAACAATACAATTGTTTTGTTTTCTCTTTATTTTTGGCAAGAGATGCCATGGAGTAGCAGGAAACATTAAATATTGAGGAAAATGTGGGATCACTTTTAACCCATGGGCCTTAAATAAGAGCTTTGTCCTCCAAATAGAAACTCAAATCCACATTTACAAATACAATGAAACTGATCAAGAATAGTCATAACACAAGGCCTTCCAATGACTCTTTCACGTCTTCTCTTAAATAGTGATGCCAGGTGGCCTTATTTACAGCAGGACACCTCTCTGCTCCGTTGAGAGGTGTGAGATGAGGTCAGTGGGGGCGGCTGCTCGACTCGGACGTTCGCCGCTGCCTCGGCGTGCTGAGTCCGTTTGTGCAGCCGTTGTGACGCTTGCTGGGTCCACCGTTCAGAATGTCTTGGATGTGCTGCACTATCAAGTTGATGGCAACTGCAAGAGTAGATGGTTTTTACAAAGTTTAAATACAACAAGACCAATGACTGACCTTTGTTCTCCTTCACACGGTTTAAATAAATAAATTATGACCGTAAAAATATAATGAAGGGTGACGTGAGTGCTCCAGCACCCTTAAAGCCCCATTTCACTGAACTGCAACTGTTAAGAGACTAGTTGGTAAATAATAATAATAATAATAAATCCCTCAGCAGCACGGTGGCTCAGTTGGTGGAGCTGCTGCCTCTCAGTGAAAAGGTTGCCAGTTCAAATCCCAGCCAGGGTGCTTTCAGGGTAGAGTTTGCATGTTGTCTCCGTGCGCACGTGAGTTTCCTCCCACAGACCAAAAACATGCATCTTAGGCTGATTGGTAAATTGTCTCTAGGTGTGAGTGAGAGTAAATGTTTGTCTCATTTGTCTCCATGTGTCCCTGTGATGGACTGGAGACCTGTCCAGGCGGTGTCCCCCACCTCTCACACAGTGATGACTGGATATGGGCACCAGTGAACCCCATAACCCAAAAAGGAAGAAGTGGGTAAAGATAATGGATGGATGTGAAGGTGAAAAAGACACTACAAGAAGGTGCTATTTATAAGACTGAGCTGAATACAGCACCTCAGACTGAGGAAGTCTTTCGGAAGACAAAACATTTCTACAATTTTTTGAATGTCCAGAGGACCAGACTTGACTTTTTTAGATTATTGAGCATGCATCAGGACATTACCTCCAGTTTTAAGGAGCAAAACTGAATCTAGTGAATTAAATTCTGTTAGAAACAGAAAGTCACAGCTGGATATTAATAAAGTTCCTATCTCACTGGGCTGTGGGTAGTTGAACAATATTCACAAGGGAGTCTCCAGAACGTCTTGCAGCTTTGTGAGGTTCTCATCCTCGACTGAGTCACAGAGGAACACAGTCTCGTTGCTTGAGGTTTGAACATGTTCTACACATTTGTACGACTTTACTTTTCAGATTACCATATTTTCTGCCTGACACGTCGCTCCACCTTGCAAGTCGTATCAGTCCATATTTGTCTAATAAAGTGGAAAAATCTATCAATATGTCGCTTTGCTGTATACGTCACATCTATTATGCTTACCCGCTGACAACCCAGACCTGTGGGACGGTGGTGTGCCAAAAATGGATGAGCTGCCGAATGGGGGCTGCAGGAGTGTACACGAGAGGACTTTGAACAAGAATTTAACATGAACACTTAAAAACAATTATTTGTTAGCTCGAAATTATATTAATAATAATAATAATAATGTCTATTCCTGTCATCTGCATGTGTTCCCATACACAGACGAAATTCGTCTCTGCATTTAACCCAACCACCTACCAGGTGGTGCAGTGAGCAGCCCGAAAGCGCCCGGGGAGCTGGAGAAATAGGTGTGCACTCATAGACACCCCAAGCTGGGTAGTGGCCGGGGCGCGAACCCGCGACCTTCGGATCCGTAGTCAAAAGCCCTGCCACTAGACCATATTAAACGCGTGTCTCAGTCTAACGTTTGCTTAATAAATGCACTTTGATGGTCAAATCAGCTGCATTTCAAAAAATAATTTTGTTGCTGAGGTGCTCCTGGGAGCGTGCAAACAGGGAGGAAAAAAGGAGGAACGGTGCTCGTTTTCGTCTCCGAAATTTAACAAGAAACGTACCTAAACAGTTATTTGTTGTATCAAAGTTATAGCAAAGGTGTGTCTCAGTCTAACATTTACTTAATAAATGCACTTTAATGGTAAAATTAGCTGCATTTCGCCCAGGCGGTGCAGATGAATTGATGGTCAGTCCAAGCAGCGAGCAGAACCAAGGTGTGGAGGTTATGGCCGGCCAATTGTATCATTAATGGGGGCGGCCGTGGCACAGTGGTAATGGCAGTCGACCCCCAATCGGAAGGTCGGAGGTTCGAGTCCCGCATCCGCCCACCATGTGTCGTTGTGTCCCTGGGCAAGAGACTTAACCCCGAGTTGCTCCCGGTAGGTCTGGATAGCGCCCTACAAGGCAGGCTACCACTAACGGTGTATGAATGTGTGTATGAATGGGTAGATGGCTCGTATTGTAAAGCGCTTTGGGGCTCCTCAGAGGGGGCTGGAAGGCGCTATATAAATAAGCTCCATTTACCATTAAAAACTGGTGAAGATTCTCAGTCATCCAGGACATGGTGAATTAAAAAAAGTTCAAGGAAAAAAAACAAAAAACAAAGTATAAAGTAAAAATAAATAAAGTCCAATTGTTTTTGTCTTGAAATTTTTTGAATTTCTCATTATACAGTAGACACGTTTACCTATTACATGATACAACAGCATGCCATACAGCTATTACTGCTCTGCTGACATCAAGTGGCTGAAAGTTGTACAGCTCAATTTTTTGTTCAGTCAGAATGAATGAAAACGGTCCTATCTCAGCCAAAAAATTATTTACAAAAATGGGAAAAAATCCATAAATATGAAGCTTCGGCCTATAAGTCGCAGGGCAAGTAAATTATGCAAAAAAATCTGCAACTTATAGGCCAAAAAATACGGTAGTCACAATCGTTCCAACTCATCTCGGAGCTCAAGAGCTGCATTTGTCTCTTCTTAAAGACAATATTTCATTCAAATGTACTGTACAGGTCTAAAAACAACTGATAATAAATAATTATTATTGGAAGACTGGCCCAGAGATGTCTCAATTTATTTCATAAGAATACTCTTAAAGCATAAATGTGTGTGGAGGTGGACAATAAAACACCTACCGGTAATGTTTTTTGTACTGAACTTGAAAATGTATGTACCCGGTACTGTACTTTCTCACAACTTTGAGGGATTTATCCATCAGTTAACTTTATCCACTTCTTTCTTTTGGGGCTGCGAGGGTGACTGTGCAGGAGGAAGGGACACCCTGGACCTGAGTCCATCACAGGGACACATGGAGACAAACAACCACTCGGTCTCGACAACTTAAGAGTTACCAATCAGTCTAGCATGCATGTTTTTGGTCTGTGGGCGGAAACTGGAGTACCTGGAGAAAACCCCCACACGCACGGAGAGAACATGCACACCACCCAGAATGAGCCCCCAGCTGGGATTTGATCTGGCAACCTTCTCGCTGAGACTGCCCCACCCCAACATAAACTCTGAAGGCTCAACATTCACAACAAGTAGCTTCTTTCATTGAAGGTTCAGAATGTTTTGATGACTCTAATGGGCCACAACTTTTCCATTGATCTTAGTTCTTAAACTTTTTTTTTTAATCACATTTATAAATCAAAATGTTGTCATTTTGTCAGATTAGATCACAAAAGCACCCAAAACGACAAAACAACCTAAATTATGAATGAGCTTTGGAGAAGTAAGTTGATGAATGTTGGACGTTCAGGCAGTAGCTGTGTTCATATCAGTCAACATTTCCTCAGAAAATTTCTAGTTTACTCTGTTAGAATTGAACGTCTTTTGTTTTCCTACAACAAATTCACACATTTTAAAAGAAGTGACTGAAAAGCAGCATAATGTTCAAACCAGGCATTTCTGGAAAGAATATACTGAATTATTATTATTTCATTTCACCCAAGCTTCCAAGAAACAGAAACTTGCCAGGACAATGTTTATTTTGTCTCAGTGCAATCCGTCCAGAGGACCTGACTTCACCTTGTTAGATGTACCAAAGTAAATCTAACAAGGTGAAGTCAGGTCCTATTCTAACTAATTATTTTGTTTGAATACGATTTACTCCACATATCACCTTGGCCTTACCAAGATTATCTGCTCCTCGTGGAATGATCACGTCTGCATACTTCTTTGTCTGGTAGAAAGAAAGTTCTAGTTAATTCAAAGAAAGTTCAAGGCAAAACCAACCGAACTTTATTTGTAACAGAAGACGTTTCGCTTCTCATCAGAGAAGCTTTCTCAATTCAAAGAGCACAGTGTGTGGGGTTCAGGTTATACAACGGAGCTAAGATACATGCATACATATGCAGATTGACCTATCACACCTCACAGTAGGGGTAGGTTAAGGTCTTTGTCAATCTAATTCACATATGGCCCCCAATGGTCACAAATTTCTAGTTACAACACAAACCAAGTTTGAACACTGAATGTACACTAACCAGTAACTAAGACTGTGAACTAGCGCCCTCTGGTGGACTCTCTTTGTAACTGCAGAATCAGGCCACGTCGGTAATAAATTAGGCACAAGCTCTGGTTAGAAGCCAATATCATAACTAGTCAAAATAAGCAATTTTACTTACCGGTAAACAAAACTCTTCAAAAGCTGGTTTAACAAATGTGATGTACTGACTCAGGACCTGATCCAAATCTCGACCTCGCTCATTGATGTCCCTTAGAACTGAAACGAGCAAGCACAAAGCAGGAACATAAACACACCATTCAAAGCAAATTACATTTATTGATGTAGCACTTAGTCACAGCCTACTACGGTAGTTCATTTTATTAGGACTACTTTGATATCACTATTTAACAGGTGAACTGCTACACTAAGGTGTATTTATGGGTGTTCAGCCAACGTTTTCTATACACCTCGACGTGAGAGCCGTGTGTCTGGATCTGTGTCAACAAACAGCTTCAGCTGGAACAGATCTCTGATTTCCTGAGAGTAGAACATGAGGATCCCCTCAACCAGCACCACGTCGGCTGGATACACCGTAACAAACTCCTCTTTCCTGGAACAACACACAGAAAAGTTCCCTCCTCTTTGTGAGTGATTACATTGTGACACATGATAGGTAACGGTTGTTCAGAAGAAGTTTGTGTTATGCTAAACAGGTTCTGGACGTGACTTATTACTGAACTCCAGTTTTCTAAAAAAAAACAATGAATGTTGGTAGAACACCACCTGAGCTGGAAATAAGGAAGTGCTCACCTGGAATGAGTGACAAAGTCATAAACCGGGATATGAACGGTTTCCCCTTGCAGGATCTCTCCGAGTGTTTGTCTGATCAGCTCGTTGTCAAAGGCGTCTGAGGAGAAGGAAAAGAACATTACCTGCATGAGTAATGTCAGCGCCTCTCACAGCATCGTGGGATAGTTTGGAAAAACAACTACAGTACAACTCAAATCCACATGAAAAGTAGACATGTTACTGAAACAGCTAAAAGTGAATACAGCTTTGACACTTGATTTGTTGGGAGTTGAATGTTTGCATACCTGGATGATCAAAGTTGAACTGACCCTTCAGCGCCTTGGCTTTCTGCTCTGGAGTCAGCACTTTGTAGAAACTGTCCTGGCTGAGGATGGCCACCTGACGCTGGTGGTGGTCGATCTCGTTCTGTCCCAGCAGCTCCATGATCTTCTCACATACAGACGACTGCAGAAACAGACCAGTGCTTTATTTAAGGACAAATTGAAAAAGGTATTCAAGAAGTTGAGTACCTGTAAATCTTAATTAGCTCTAAATTTCCAACCAGGAAAAGAAGCAGTCATTTCTCACATTTACTGAAATTAAAACATAGACAAAATGCCCTGAGGCACACCACCCTCACTGACCTCCCCAGCTACGGTAAATGGATCTCATATTGTTCCGCTGACGAGGCGTTTCCCAGCTGGCTGCCTTTGAGCCCACGAAACATAACATTTGGACGAACTAACTCAGAAGCTGGTGGTTTGAGTTGTCCAGGTCAGATGCTGCTGTTTCAAACATGATTTGAACGCACACTGGAGTCAGCTGACTAACATGAACGAGACAATCGAACTTCATCTACTTGAAAAATCAACACTTCTAGACAAAACAATGTTTTATCTGTAAAACAAAAAACTCTGATTATTAGATTTTTTTTTTCTCTTCAATATTCAGTGTACTGTATGGTAGTCATTTGCTACTTTGCGGTTCAACTTTTGCGAACTCGCTCTTTCATGGTTTTTCAACATAAGATTGTACACGAGACACACGATTGTCAACTTTAATATCACGTGATTGGGACGGTACGGGATAAAGTTAACAAAAAAATAAATACTTCGGACAGGAGCCTCCATTTTGTAGTTTTCTTCCAATAAGCCTACACTGTAACTCCAGTCAAAAGAACTACACTACCCAGAAGTCAATAGTGCTTTCTGCCAAAATGGAAGGATACCGTAGTTTTGCAACGCAAAGTCAGAAGTAACGATTTATTAAACTCACAGAACTGGCAGGAAAGTCACAAATAATCCTGCAGCTCAATTATCCACGCGCACATCAACCTGGACGGGGTGGTGGACTTCATGCTGCAGGGTACCGTAGGTCTGCAGAACCAGAATAAAGCCCGACCGGAGCCGAGCTGCTGTTCTGCAGAGCTGGTGAGTAAAATGTTGCTGTAGTGGGCAGTACATTCAGGGTATACGTATGTTGTTAAATTACATAGGTTTAAGAGTTTAGAACATTGCAAGAGCCTTAAAATATATATAAATACTTAAATATTTTTTTGAATGTCCAGAGGACCAAACGTAGCTTTTCTTAGATTAAATAAATATAGCGTTCCTACTTCAGTTTTTCCACCTGTTGCAGTGGTGTGTGGAATGTAACCCCTGAGATAATCGAGGGATTACTGTATATCCATGCACCATCTATTATCTTTACCTGTTTCTTACTTTTTGGGTCACGGGTGCCCATATCCAGCAGTCACTGTGTGAGAGGCGGGGGACACCCTGGACAGGTCTCCAGTCCATCAGAGGGACAGAGACAAACGAGAAACAAACATTCACTCTCTCACTCACACCTAGGGACATTTTAGACTTACTAGTCAGACTAACATGCATGTTTTTGGTCTGTAGGAGGAAACCGGAATACCCGGAGAAAACCCACACATGCACTGAGAGAACATGCAAACTCCACCCAGAAAGGTCCCACCAGGCCGGGATTCGAACTGGCGACTTTCTTGCTGAGAGGCAACAGCTCTACCAGCTGAGCCACTGTGCTGCCTAAGACTACTGTATACAATATTAAATTTCAATAATTCAAAAACACTCCGTTTTCAATCCCTTTTAGTGACCCATGAAATAACACAAAATCCAAACAAGTAAAAATAAGGTGTGGGGGTTGTTAAAGTCCTACTTCAGAGATGGCAACAGATTTAACCTCCCATGTGATTCATGTTTCATGATGTATGAAGACTGTGGGTGGTAAAAACAACTGATGACATCATGCATATTTCTAACCATGTCAAGTTATAATAAACAAACTAAGTGGTATTTCAGGTCTTGCAGTTAAGTACGGGCACTCCGAAAGTGCGCGTTCCACACATACATCTGCTAAAAACTAACATGGTCAGACAAAAACTAAACA
>JBBPBX010036174.1:8875-31634 GCA_038048925.1 Garcialebias charrua | reverse complement strand
ATATGTACAGGACATACACAGGATTGAAATTGTGTTTCTCTCAGTCCCTCGGTGCAACAGTAACCATTTAAACACTAAAACACTGAAACATTTAATAAACATAAGCATAAAATAGTAAAAGTGTAACACTGTCCTGAGTTTTTGCATAGTAGTATAAAAGTATGAAAATTTACACCAACACTAAAACACTAAACATTTAATGAACATAAGCATAAAATGAAATAATAAAAGTGTAATACTGTCCTGAGTTTTTGCATAGTAGTATAAAAAAAGTATAAAAAGTATATCTATAAAATAAACTGAAGGTTCTAGCATTGACATTTGCAAAGAGTGGCACAGCAGCATATGAGTTAATGTACACAGTACTGTATATGTATGAGGTAGTTGATGTTGGTATATTTTGGTATACTTTTGACTACAGATAAGCCTTTAGTTTAGCAATCACACAACAAAATTATGTCAGAATAAAAAATTGCATGGGTTCATGTGGGGTACTTGTAACTAAAAGCCATTTATAATGACCGTTCTAACAGTAAATAAAATTAAAAATGAGGTAAAATAGAAGCTTGAAATCAGATCTGGGAATAACAAGGTTCAACTTCTCCATGTTAAATGTTACAGGTAGAAAAACCAGTAAGATTATCTCATTGTTTTGCTCCATAATCAGGCAAACTATTGTTAGTAACAAAAGCCGATAACAAAACATATGCATTTAAAGTCTGTAGAAACATGTTTCCTAATAGAGACTGTAAAGTACTTTGGGTGTGGGGCTGATTTGTTGGTATTTAAACTGACAGACGTGAAAATAAAATGTTTATTACTGCAGCTGTAGAGGCCAACATTCGTAAATGAAACTGAAAAGTGGCGTCACAGCAGTTCAGCGTAGACCCAGAGACCTTACTTGGAATTGAACTCCTGCCAGTGTTATTAAAACATAGATATAGATACCATAGATATTTGTGTCGTTCACACCACATGTGGTGCATGTGGTGGAACAAACTTGTGTGCACAGGGTCCCAGTTACATCCAACAAACGCATTAAAATGTGTGTAAAAGAAAAACAGTAACAAGATCAAATATATACAGGGAGTCCTCGACTTACGGCGCCCTCGACTTACGGCAAATCGGGCTTACGAACGGACTTACGAACAGTTTTGTTGTACATTAATACAGTACTGGTATGTGTTTTTAGGTGTTTTTAGATGAAAGTGTGTTAGCTAACCGTTTGTAAACAAAGTTCTGTGCATGTTTATGAACCAGTATGTACGTTTGTGTTGAAAAACAGGTGTTTGGTGCAGCGCTAGCATACATTTTCCGACTTACGAACAAAAATCCGGACATACGAACGCACGTGCTATGGGTTCCGACTTACGTCATTTTCGACCTACGAACGGTCCTTAGGTCCGGAACTCGTTTGTAAGTCGGGGACTCCCTGTAGTATGAACTAAGAAAAATGTTAACTAAAAACACACTAAGCACTAGTAGCATAAAAACAATATGCCGAACAGCAGCACGAACATGAGTCTGTGTGAGCAGATGAGCACGAATGAACACATCAACAGGAAACAGATCAGCAGCAGTATGATGTGATAGATTTTTTCACAGTGATTATTCTGGTTAGATACTGTATTCATGAGTCTAACAGCTTCAAGGTAGAAGCTGTTCCTCAGTCTAGTGGTTCTACACGTCCTTAACCTCCTTCTGAGGGGAGCAGGGCAAAAAGTGTATGTGCTGGGTGAGTGGGGTCCTTCATGATGCAGGTGACCCTCTTTCTGCATCTGGAGTTGTAGATGTCTGTGATGGTGGGGAGACTGACTCCAACAGACTTCTGTGCAGCTTTCACCACTCTCTAAAAAGCTTTTCTTTCTGAAGCTGTGCAGCCAATGTAAGACAATGTATTTTTATGATATGTAAATGGTATTTGATTAATGTCAGGAATGTGACAAGAACACTGGCGAGTGGCACAGTTGGTAGAGCTGTTGCCTCTCAGCGAGAAGGTCATGGTTCAAATCCCGGCCCGGGACATTTCTGGGTGGAGTTTGCATGTTATCTCTGTGCATGAGTGGGTTTTCTCCGGGTACTCCGGTTTCTTCCCACAGATCAAAAACATGCATGTTAGGCTGATTGGTAACTCTAAATTGTTCCTGTGGGTGAGAGAGTGAATGATTGTCTTGTTTGTTTCCATGTGTCCCTGTGATGGACTGCAGACCTGTCCAGGGTGTCCCTCGCCTCTTGCGCAATGAATGCTGGACATGGGCACCAGTGACCCCCATGACCCCAAAAAGGAAGAAGCAAGTAAAAGATAATGGATGGATAGATAATAAGATAATAAGAGCACAAAAATCAGAGGTGTTTAATAGAGACTAAAGTGATCTAGATCGCAAGACTGTCCAAATTAAGTAAAACTGTTTTAGGTTTGTCCAATACATTTCCCAGTTGTCATTTTTTACACATATGCTTATGTATGAAGCAACAAACACCCATGGTGCTGCGTACAGCCACCATATTGGATTCAGAAGTTGGGGTTGGTTGAGGACTGCTGACTGGTCCTTTTTTAAATTCTGATTTAAGGAGATTGATTTTTTTTAATTGATTTTTAACTCTGACTTCCAAGAATAAGCGGAAGACACCCATACTCCTGAAAATGTAGGTGTTCTTTATAGTAAAATTGTAATACAAAATCTGGTCATTTTTGATGAAAATATCCAGTTGAGCATGTTTCATGTGTAAGTGTATAAAGTAAAAATGCTTTGAAATTTCACAAGTGTTTCTCCTGAACTCACTGAACTAAAGTTAAAAACATACAAAACTTGACATGTTCATTCGAGCCTTCGTTAGAGACAAGGACTGGACCAGTTGGAACTGTGCAAACACCTTCATGGGTTTGTTTGAGCGTAAGTCAACAAATATTAGCAGGATATCCTTCAAGAAATTTGGAAATCTGGATTAACCTATAATTACTTGTGAGCTTTAACAGTATTTGACCACAAAATGACTAGTAAAAACATTTTAACGTAGCCTTTTAAATCCCCTAAACACAAAAAAACATGATGTATTACTAGTAAATCCTCTGCAGCTTTCAAAAACAAAACATTTTGTTGGATGAACTGACACAATGCGGTTCTAAAACATCACCAAAATTCTCATTGGTTGCAGCACAGTTCCTTTATTTTCCAGCTAAATGGCAACAAGACAAGAGAACAGTGAGGTAAAGACACAGTAGTAGCATGAACGGAGAAAAATAACTGAATGTATAAACATTCCCATGCAAATTTCCATGCCAAAGTCAAAGTCAATACTTAAATCTTAACTCGTAATATAGTAAACTAAATGCTCCAGCACACAAATATAACGTTTAATACACACTTACATGGTTTCTGAATGTGTTGTGTGGCTGAGTCAAAGGCTGCTTGAGCTCAGGAAGTGTAGCGTGTGTAGTTGGAGGAATCCCAGGAAAACCCGGAGCTGCAGCGTCAGGAACCAGACTTGGTTTCAAGACTTTGTCTGCCTTAGCTTCAGAAGCTGGAGACGCCATTTCTTCTGTTAGCTGCAGGCATAAACAGAAAAACATCAGGAGAAATGTCTCTTTGCCTTCAAAAGGAACAACTTGAAGCTTAATGTGGTTTAGACGCCATTCTACAGTCATACGTTGGTGTGTTTCGGATTATAACGTCGCTTAACTTCAACTTGCCTCGACTGCACCGACATTTAGATCATTATCATGCAGACAGCGTTCAACTAACCTCTGGTTGGGCTTGTCCTCGTACGCTCTGCGCTGCTTTAGCTTGATCCTGTGGGAGGTACTTCTCCAAATAGTCCGGCAGCTTGATGTCGTTAAAAGAAGGAAGTGGAGGGCCTGAGTCACCGACCGCAGTCTCTGCAGCCTGGGCTTCCTCTTTGCTCTGCTTTGCTTGTGTGTCTTTGGTTGTAGCTGCAGGGCTTGGTGGGGCCGGCTGGGGTGAAAGTAGAGGGCTGAGCCGGGGGGGTTTGCAGGGCAACACATTCTCTGAACCCTCTGCCTGTGTTTGAGATTCATTCCTCTTCCCTCTAAAGCTGGAAGAGGCCAGACTGCTGAGGATAGAGCTCTTCTCCAAGCGAGACTTCACCTTTATCTGATCGTCTTTCTCCTCCTTTGTGTCCTCTCCATCCTTGACGGCATTCTTGTCCTTGAGGTGCGAGAGAGTGTCAAAGCCACTGAGCAGCATGCTCCGTTCAGCAACGCTAACCCTAGCCGGCAGGAGGCCAGATTTCGTCTCGGTGCTCTGGAGCTTCACTAGAAGGCTCGGCGTTGTGTCTAAAGCGAGCTGAGTCTTCTTCCTCAAGCCAAACGTGAACTCCTCGGGGTCAAACGTCTTCTCAAAGCGGTCCTCTCTGATGGCCGGCATCGCAAAGGGAGGCTGGGGCGCTCGGATGTGGTTGTGCTTGTTACGTGGCGGGATGGAGAAAGGAGCGCAGAGATTTTTGATCCTTTCCACGAAATCGTCATCGTCTAGATCGCCGGAAGTGTCCAGGAGATTGCTCTCACTTCCAGAAGAGGTCAGCTTTGCCTCGGAGACTTTTAGCTTGCGTTTGGGAACGTCTATGTCTAGCCAGCTAGAGGGGGAATCTTGCTGTTGCGAGAAATCAGTTTTCATTAGCTTCTTTGGCAAAGTGAGTTTTTTCATGGATGAACGGTGCATTGAGTCAGGAATCGGCTTATTAGCCTCTGGTGAAGAAGCAGCTTTTGGAGTTGGGCTCATTTTTCCATCTGCTGGTTCCTTTTTGACTGCGTAGGGCTGTGAATGTGGGGAGATATCGCCATTAGCAACAGGTAAAAGTTTATCCAAGGGCTGGGTGAGCCTTTTCTCTGCTGCCTTGCCGGTTTCATTACTGGTGGAGATATTTGAGCTGCTACCAGAGCAGGTCTGAGTTATTTTCTCTGCATCGTTGATTGAAGAGATATTAATACCGTTCTCTGTATGTTTTGATCCGTCATCGGAGGTGTGGCTAAGATACGGTTTTGTGTTTACTCCTGAGAGCATGGGACTTTGCTGTAAACCACTGTCCCCTACTTCTGTCCTTGTTGATTTACAGTCAGAAATATGAGGCTTTGATGAATCTGACTTTACTGATTGTGTCATGGTGATCTGACCAGGCATGAGCACTGGAGTGTCATTAGTGCCCTCTGCTCTTACGCCGTCGTCGGATGCAGCAGCTTTGGTAATAGGTTTGGAGTTGAAGAGCCCCGCATCATTGGCTCCATGTGCGCATGAGTCATCGAGCAAACTCGTTGTTTTTTCCACAGACACAGATCCGTGTGGGGGCTCAGCTGCAGCCCCCGCTGGCTCTCTTTCTGTTTCAGAGCTCTCTGTGGATTGTGTTTGTGACTCAGGAGGCACATCTGTAGCTGTCTCCACCTTCTGAGGCCGTTTATCACGCCCAGTGGCCCTCGCAGCCTCATTAGTCTGGGTGGTGGTACAAATAGGATTTTCAGGAGTCACGGTCTGTGTTCGAACAGGGAGGGCTGGTGATCCGCTGGTCCTTTCAGACGACTGACAGGGTGTTTCTAATTGCTTGGCTTTTTCAACACTTCTCTCTTTCCCTGAGCTATTTAGTCCTCTGCGGGAAGCACGGTCCTTTGTAGCACTTTTGTCTGAAAGCACGAGCTGCTGTGTGTTTTCTTTGACTTGATTTGTTTCCTTGCTGCCCACCATTTCTAATTTTGCACCGTCTTCAGTCTCAGCTTGACATGTTAGCTGCTGTGTTTTTGTCTTTCCCTTTTGCTTACTTTCTGATTCGGGCTGCACTGATGAGGCTTTATCCAATTTAGGTTGTCCGTTAGATGACTCTTGCTTTGCGGCAGGAGGCTTCTCGTGATCAGATGAGGAGGTTGTTAAAGGGGAGGAAATTTCACTGCGGTTC
This sequence comes from Garcialebias charrua, assembly GCA_038048925.1. Lineage (NCBI taxonomy): Eukaryota > Metazoa > Chordata > Actinopteri > Cyprinodontiformes > Rivulidae > Garcialebias > Garcialebias charrua. The sequence goes on along the minus strand of JBBPBX010036174.1, from coordinate 25,733 downwards.
TCTAAAACCTTTTTTCTTTCCGATGTGAATGCGAGGCTGTGTTCCCCTAATTTTTCCTCCTGTTGGCGTACAGTATCAGCCTCCTTGTCTATAGTCACCTTTGTTCCACTGGTAAGAGCGGCAGTATCAGGTTCATCTCTGCTGACAGGTGCTTCAGTTGATCCCTCCCGCTCGTTTAGCATTTTTTCAATACGTTTTGCTTCAAATGAAGTACGCAACACTGTCTGTATGGCTGATCCCTCTGTATCACTCTTTAATGTCTCCTGTTTAACATCATTTGGAGGCTGTACAGATGATGTATCTGCTGGGAGGTTTTGAGATGCTAATGACATCATTTCTGGAAGTGGTTTGGAAGCAGAGGGCGTCTCGTCTGTATTATCTGCTTCCCCTTGTTTAATAGTTTTATCTTGGTTATTTGGGCTTCTGTGACTGGCTGGTTCTTTGCTTTTCCTTCTTTTAGAGCGAGAGCTCGTTCGGTTAGGGCTTTTAGGTTGTGGGGGTGTGCTATTGGTCAAATGTGTTAAACTAGCTGGATCACTGTGTTCAGTAATGTTTGGTTTTGTGTGCTGTTCTTCCGTCGTTTCTTTTGTTTTAGAGTCCATTAGTTGTGTCTCTGAAGGGGATATATGCTCCCCAACAGCATAACTACCCAGTCCATCTGGTTTTGAACTTATCTCTGGTGTTGTTTTAATAGCTATAGGCTCGTTTGCATCCAGTCTGTCCAGCTCACCCAGTTCTGATGACTTTGATCCTGAACGTGCCAAAGAGGATTCTTGAGATGTTCCTGTTATTGGAGGCATTTGCAGAGTTGGTTTCTCTTCTAACTTGCTCACTTCTGCAAATGCCTTCGCTCGCTCCTTGATTGTTATCGGCGTCTCCTTGTTTAGTGACGTGGGGCCGGACTTGGGTTTGTCAGGATGTTCAGTTGATCTTGATCTCTGCTCTGATGAAAAAACGTCTGCTTTAATCCTGCCTGTGACTGTGACTGCAGAGACGTCGGCACTCCTCGGGGTTTGGATGCTCGTGTCTTGCTGCTTTCGCTCAAAGAGGCTAATTTTAGCCGCTATCCGTCCCACAGAAGCTTTGGGTTCTTCGACGATCTTCGTTGCGTCGGGAAGTCTGAAAATATGAAATGTAACATTTTAAAAGTATTCTTTAAAAGCTTTTTTTTTTAACAGCACTGAGATTTGTTTGACCTCAGAATCACATCTGTACTGTGTCTAGACTAATCCATGGTACAGAGGTGAACTTTGTGTTATGACTCATGCCGCCCTGTCACTGTGGAAACACCTGTGTTAATTTTACTGCTAAGAGCCAGGTCGTGGCAGACAAAAGCAAAAGGCAAGCAAAATAGGATTTAAGGAAAGTACAAAACTTTTTTTAATTTTTTAACCCCAATAAAGTTGCATTTTTTAGTTGCTGGTTTTAATATTTTAGGGAAATGCAAAGAATCATTGTTCAATTCACTTATGAATCAGTGTTTTTTTCCATTTAAAACCTTACCTCTTATTAGTCTTTGTTTTGTGCTTATCTTCGGCTCCATCTCTTATTGTCGCGTCTAAAACTTCAGCTGCTGGGTTGAGCTTTGGAACAAAAGGAACCTGTTTTGTAAAAAGTTTCACTTCGCTCCGGGACACCTTGATGCTCCTGCGTTTGGACTCCGGCGTCTCCGTCTTCCTCTCGACTTTGTAAAAACTGTCATCCCGCTCCATGTTTGAAACACCATCAGTGACTCCAGCGACTGAGAGCGAGTCCTGGAAGTCGTCCAGGTGATTGACCATATCTGAGGAGGGACTATCACATTCTCCACCTTCAGGTAAAACCTGAAGCGTTGGGTTGGGCCTGAAGGAGGAGTCTTCAGGTGCTTCTTTAAGGTGAACATTTGGACTTTTGCTCAGGGGACTGGTCGCCGAGCTCTCTGACGGGGAGAACACTTCTGCGGCCGGAGCATCTCCCGTCTTTTTTTCCACAGGACTCTTCCCTCCATCTCCCGGAGAGTTCCTCCCCACTCTCCTTCGGTTGGCGTTTTTACGGCCCATGTCGTCCGCCTCAGTTCGTTCTCTATCAGGCTCAGGCTCAGACTGGGAGCCTTTGTGTGGTTTCAGCGACACTCCCACTAGAGTGCTATAATAACTCTGTGCACCGACAGCCGGTTTTACATTTTTCTCTGCACCCAGACTCGAACTGTTGGGCAAATCAAAACACGGCGATGACTTCGCCCTCGCAAAAACCTGCAAGCTTTTTTTGACTGTCGTGCAGACGACTTCCTTCCCAGCACACCTGTCTTGGTCGCTCAGATTCACGCTGGTCTCCTCCAGGTACACGTGGAGCCTCTTGCCTGTTTGTGCTCGTCCGTGTGCCTGAGTCTGGGTATGGGCCGGGTCAAAGTCCCACGCCACTCCCTGCGGAGACGAAGAAGACAGATGTCTCAGATGACTGACATTCTTGGGAGATGCACCGTTGCTGGTCTCCACCCTCCCTTCGCCCTGCCCTGTTCTTTGCTTCCTCCCTGGCTCACGCTCCTTCTCTCTTGGACGTCCCTCTCCCGTCTCAGTGCAGCTCACAACGGAGCCTTCTCTGTGGGCAGACTGCGTGGCGTCCTCCTCTTCACGAGGGAGAACGCTTTTGAAGAGTGGACTGGCGTTCCAGTCCCGCCAGCGTTGTTCCCTTGCGTGGGTTCTCACAAAATCCTCCTCATCCCCTCCTGCGTTCTCAGTCCAGTCACTGGGCGAGGATGCATTTCCACTGGGAGACTTTGGAGCGTTTCCCCTCCATGGAGACAACCAACTGTTGATACGACCCAACACTCCAGTACTCGGCTGCTCTTCGGGGCTCTCAGACTGAAGCAAATTTAGCAGATAAATGAATCAGATTAATATTAATTTACACATTTATGAATGCGTTAGGAAACATGCAACTGAAAATATTCAAACTTATAGTCAATTTTAAGTAAATCAATTAAAAAAGCACAACCAGGATGTTATTTGTATTTGTGCACAGCGTCTATTTGGCTAATAAAAGTGGGGTGTGCAGGCCGGCGGTTCTAAAGAGAATAGACATTTCTACTGCTGCCATGCATCTCTTAGCACTAGCAAAGACATGCAATGGTGCTTATATAAGCTTACCGTAGAAAATACCAAATCATTCAGACTCTTTATGTAGGTTGTGAACATGATTTTTGCTTTAGAACAAAAACTCCTACAGAGCAATAAAACAAACAGAAAATCATTTCACCAGACAGTGTGTGAACATTACCTCATAAAGATTCACTGCCTCATCAAAAGCACAAACAATTAATAAAAAGTGAAAGATTATATACTGTATATATATAAAGTGACTTTTCTAAATGTAAAGCAGACCCCAATGTCAGACCAAGTTCAACTCACCCTTAATTACTTGAAGGAAACTTTCCTCTCTTTAAAGGCAAACAGCAGAGAGACAGTCCTGGTTAAGATCTTCTCTAAAATTCATGATCACCTGATGGACTTGTTGCCTTTACTCCTCGGGTTTTATTTAAGCATCCCCAACTATGTGAGCGCAGTAATAAACGCGTCCTGCTCAAGTTCAGCCCCCACAGACAGAGCGCGCGCAGCCCAGACTGAAGTTGGAATGCTGCTTTCAAGTGCTGCTCGGAAATTTTACACATCAGCGTCATGGTATGAATTCCGCGCCAAGCCCTAGTTTCATTTCAGGAAGTCTAACTGATAGAAAGCATATTTTTTTCTTCTTCAAGTTTTCATTGTTTACATTTAACCATCAGTAAAAACAGTTGCTGTTTATTTTTTAAAGCGGAAAAGAAAAACCCTTTAATTAGCCTACTTTTAAACCCAACTAGTCGAATCTAATCATGCAATCTTTCGCTTTGCGGGTTTAAATTAGGTTTGCATGCTTTCAATTTGAAAAAAAAAAAACGTGTTTTCTCGTTGCTGCAGCTCATCCTGTAAAATTATTTAGAAAGCTTATTTTTCCTCTTAAAAGAAGTATTTCAGACGATTTGGAGTGGGGTGATGTGGAATGATGCACGAGCAATAAGTATCTTACTTGTTGAGGGTAACTTTTTGAATGATCTCATTTTTGAAGAAATAGAGTTTAAGTTTGACAGCATTGATGAGCTAATGGCTAGTCCGAGCGGGGCCTTTACACCAGCATCAGTTTTGCATTTCGTGGCTGTTTTGCGACTCAGGCTGCTCCGGAAGTGCTACAGCTAGCTTCTGCTGCCGTAAATTAAATGCACTGTAAATAATGATATGGGTGGGCAGTTGTTTAGGTAGGACTCAATCAATCCATCCATCCATCCATCCATCCATCCATCCATCCATCTATCCATCCATCCATCCATCGTAGGTAGGTAGTAGATTATTGATCCCAGAGGAAACATCCAGCACAACAACATTCAGTGAATAGTTTTTTTTTTAAGATGTAAAAAAAAGGGGGGAGTGGGGCACAAATTGAGATATAGGTAGTCCTCGAGTTACGACATTTCGTGGTTACGACACATCTCTCATTTACCATGAAAAGCCTTATTTCGAGCCACGCGGTTTTACGTCATAAACATCGTAACGCAGCGGCGGAAGAATACAGTATTGTACTGTACGCGGTGTAGCGCCGGAGAAATACTGCACTGTACTATACTGTTCTGTGAACGCGGTTTTACGTCGTAAACGGAATACGGAAGGATGGACGGCGGTTTTACGTCGTAAACGGAATACGGAAGGATGGATGGCGGTTTTACGTCGTAAATGGAATACGCCGGAGCGGTGCAGTGAAATGAAGCTAATTTGACGCTTGTTCCATCGAGCAGAATGAAGGTGGAATACGGAAGGATGGACGGCGGTTTTACGTCGTAAACGGAATACGGAAGGATGGACGGCGGTTTTACGTCTTAAATGGAATACGGAAGGATGGACGGCGGTTTTACGTCGTAAATGGAATACGGAAGGATGGATGGCAGTTTTACGTCGTAAATGGAATACGCCAGAGCGGTGCAGTGAAATGAAGCTAATTTGACGCTTGTTCCATCGAGCAGAATGAAGGTGGAATACGGAAGGATGGATGGCGGTTTTACGTCATAAACGGAATACAGAAGGATGGACGGCGGTTTTACGTCGTAAACGGAATACGGAAGGATGGATGGCGGTTTTACGTCTTAAATGGAATACGGAAGGATGGACGGCGGTTTTACATCGTAAATGGAATACGGAAGGATGGATGGCGGTTTTACGTCGTAAACGGAATACGGAAGGATGGATGGCGGTTTTACATCGTAAATGGAATACGGAAGGATGGATGGCGGTTTTACGTCGTAAACGGAATACGGAAGGATGGATGGCGGTTTTACATTGTAAATGGAATACGGAAGGATGGACGGCGGTTTTACGTCGTAAATGGAATACGCCGGAGCGGTGCAGTGAAATTAAGCTAATTTGACGGTTGTTCCATCGAGCAGAATGAAGGTGGAATACGGAAGGATGGACGGCGGTTTTACGTCATGAACGGAATAAGAATATGGCGAATGGACCGAGGAGGACGGCGTCACCAGCATCCCAGTAGGCCATAAACTATTTTTGCCCTTCATTATGGCTCCCAAAGGTATGTGTTTTTTGATAATTATGTAGGGTACTGTGTTAGGATAGGCTAAGTGATTGGTAATACACTGTACATGTATATGGTGCAGTATGTACGTATGTTCCGACTTACGTCGAAAATCGGTTTACGCCGCCGCGTAGGAACGGATCTACGTCGTAAGTCGAGGACTACCTGTATATGGCACAGTGATACAGTTGGTAGAGCTGTTGCCACTCGGCAAGAAGGTTGCCAGTTCAAATCCTGGCCAAGGACCATTCTAGGTGGAGTTTGCATGTTCTCTCTGTGCATGCATGGGTTTTCTCTGGGTTCTCCGGTTTCCTCCCACAGACCAAAATCATGCAGATTTTTAACTCTAAATTGTCTCTAGGTGTGAGTGAGAGAGAGTGAATGGTTGTTTGTCTCTATGCGACTCTGTGATGGACTGGAGACCTGTCCAGGGTGTACACAGCCTCGCACAGTGAGAGCTGGACATGGACACCAGTGACCCCCCCGTGACCCGAAAAGGAAGAAGCAGGTAAAAGGTAATGGATGGATGGATGGAAGTAAACATATACATTATACAGTTTCACTTGTAAGATGTTTCTGTATCCAAACCTTACCTGTATGAACTAAAAGCAGAATGTCAAAATGAAATGTTGCACAAAAGGTTTTTAATTGTTGAACCTTTCTTGTTTTATGTCTTTTTTTTTGTCCCAGATGGAAGGAGTTTAAGTCTTATGGACCAGGGCAGGGGTCTGCAACCTGCGGCTCTGGAGCCACATGCGGGTCTTTGGTCCCTCTGCAGCGGCTCTTTCAAGCCAAAACTACCATAAAACTGAATTTTGTTGGATGTTATACCACAACAAAAAATGACTAGTTTTAGCAGTTTTCCTATCATTTCTTTCGCAAATATGTGGATAGTACTAATACACAGAATAAATTATACTCCCTTTAACTTTATGCTTTATTTCTTCAAAGTAGAGGTACTCATTTTCTCCACAATAAAATAATAAGTCACATATGCCAGTTAATTGTTTTAGTTGAAAAAAAAAAGGCAAAAAAAAAATAATGTATACAATGTTGTTTACAAGAATCCAGTATTATGGACTTGTGACCTGGATGTGGGCACCAGTGACCCCCTGCAACCCGAAAAGGAAGACGCGAGTAAAGATAATGGACAGATGGATGAATGTATGGAATCCAGTCTATTATTCTGTATTAAAATGTAAAAATATCAATAAATGTTAATCACTGGATGTTTTTGGTTTTATAATTTCACGCTTACTGGCCAGAAAAGCCCACTTTAACAAACTTAAAGTGGCCCATGGGCCACCAGTTGATAATAACAATTGTATCAAGTTTTGTGGCTCCGGACGCATTTAATTTAGTGAACGAAGGGGCAGAAATGGCTCTTTTGAGCATAAAGGTTGCAGGCCCCTGGACCAGGGGGACAAATGAGTTCTTAATATCTCTGTTGAGCAGGGCTGGTGTGACAGGAGTCTATACACTCCCCCCTCCAGGTGATCTCATGGGGTTTTTGGGGGAGGAAGCAGGAACACTCACCCACTTCACCCACAAACCAAACTTTTCACAGAAAACGCCCCAGTTGAGATTCAAACTGGCAACCTTTATTCCGCGTGGCAATGTTTCTCACCACTGCTTCACCGTGCAGCCTCTTTAGACTCTGTGTTGACGAACATTTCATTAGAAAGCAAAAAAGCCTAGTAAACTTTAAAGTCTCTGATTTGATTGAAGAAAAAAAAAGACAAATCAATACACTTAAAAAACTCAAAATGAAAATCCATGGAAATATAGTATAGCCGTCCTCATTTTGACAGAACACGCTCAACTCTAAATCAGATTTGCTTTCGTTCAATAAGTAATTACAGAGACGGGATATCTAATCTTTGTCATCAGGACCAGCCTGGACTCTCATTGAGACAACGTTCACGTCTTTGCAGAACATCTATTGTTCTGGGGAGGCACAGCTGCACCACATTTCGTGTTTACTGCAGGAGCTGAAAGGAGAATCAGAAAGTCCTTTAATGAATCAGCTGTCTGTGTTTTACAGGCAACACAAAGAACAGTGAATGCAACACTCGGCATGCTAAAAAAACAACTGAAAAGATGGATGCTGAAACAGTACAGCTCTGCAACAAAGATGTCACTGCAGCTGTCAAAGACACGAAACAGTCGACAAGTTGGAACAAGTGAGATCGAGTTTTCAGATGAATATCACCCGCCACAGAAAGGCAAAAACAGAGCGATAATGTTTTGGCTTATGTGCATGTGTTACTGTACTTTCAGCAAAACAACTCACAAATCCCTAAACAAGATTTTAATGAAACTGCCAGGAAATCATAACCGAATGTCACTGAATACCTTTAGGAGTCAACCTGATCCAAGATGGCTGCCACAGCAAAGCAAGATGTTAAGGAAGCCAAATCAATCCCTGTCTTTAAAAAACTGGTTACCGTTGAATTGTCAAACAAATATAAATGAATGTACATGTATTTAAATGAGTAATACTGTATATATAATTGAAAATTTAACGAGTTATTATTATTTATCAGAGTCAGAGTCAGAGTCAGAGTCAGAGAGAATTTATTGTCATTTGCACCGCATGTAGTACATGTGTTGAAAACGAGATTATGTACACAGGGTCCCAGTTACATCCAACAACAAATGCAAGAGAAAAACAATAATAACATCTAGGATTAACTAAGAGAGACATCACATCAGCTAGTAATACACTAAGCCCTAATGTAGTAGAAAAACATCATTATAAACAGCAGCATTATATTATATTATAGAATATTATATTATAGAAAGTTTGTCTAAATTCTTATTAGATAAATAAGGAGCAGATTTAATAAGATATATTCTTCATCTGCTACCTTTCATTTTATTTTTTTTCTTTATATGTTTTTTATATTCCATTTACAGGTAGTCCCCGATTTACGAGCGCTCTAACATACGAGGTTCCGGACTTACGAGCTCACTAACGAACAGTAAATTTGTAAAGAACATACAAAAAATACAGCACTTTTATGTGTTTTCAGATGAAAGTGTGTTAGCTAACCGTTTGGAAACAAGTTTCTGAGCATGTTCATGAACTAGTATGAACATTTGTGATGAAAAACGAGTGTTCGTAGTAGCGCTAGCATAAATTTTCCGACTTATGACCGAAAATCCGGACTTACGAGAACACATGTTTCGTGTTCCGACGTACGAGATTTTCATCTTACGAGATACTCGTAGTAACGGAACTCACTCGTAAGTCGGGGACCACCTGTACTGTACTGTATGTTAATTGTTGTATTTCATTATTGTAAATATTTTTAAAAAATTTTCTTTCCAATTACATATATGTTAATTGTTGTATCTCATTTATAAAATGAATAAATGAATAAATACATTTTAACAAACACACAAATGGTTATATTTCGGTTAATTTTATAGACATTGAGCCAAAATTGGTGCAGTCATAGCTGATCATTGTTTTCAAAACATATTACCAGCAGAGCCCATTTTGCAACGTGTTTGCCTAAACATTTGGCATAACTTAATGGCTGCAACCCTGTTTGTCTGTTAGCGAAATATCTCATAAACCACAGAGCACATTTCAATGAAACACTCACAAAGTAATTATTCATTGTGCATCTAGAACTGATTAACTTTTGAAGTGGATGACTACAGCAGCAAGACTACACAGAAAGGGCTAAACTTCTGTGAATTTTACTGATATTGATCTAAAATTTTGCATGGGAGCTGTGAGTAATTCACAGAGTGCATGCTTCAGATCAGACCATGCGTGCATCTTGCATAATGCTGTTTTCAAGTTTGGATAAAAGTGTTTACACAAGAAGATCCAAGTCCATGGGGACTCTGGATGGAAGGCGGCAGGAGATGTGCAGTCCCTACACAAAGGTTGTGGTCAAAGTTTAGCAGGTTTATTAAACGACCATATTTTAAAGAAAATTTCCTTGTGCTGGGAAAATGTTTTATTTTGTTTCTATAGATTCCATAGATGCTAAACGTTTCTTTATAATAAACCTGCTAATCCTCTTTGCTAAATTTTACATTCATAAATGTTAATTTCCGTTAAAGAAATGGAACTGTATATCAAATCAATAACAGACTCTACGAATGAAAAGTCTCTAAGGACAATTTCAGTATGTCTTTTTGCATGTTCTTATGTAATTATCACCACTGGTTGGTTGTATGGTGTTGTATTCTGTTGCATACTTAATTCTCTTGTTTTGATGTAGGCCTATATTAATGTTGCTTAAATAAAGTAGAAAAAAAAAAAAGAGAGAGATATGCAATCCTTCCAGGAATACTAGGTCTTGAGTATACAACTAATGCATAAACATTAGAGATCATATGATAAAGCAGCTCATAAACCTCAAGCCAACAGACTCACTGCGCATGTCCCAAACTGATAAGCTTTGATCACGTGGTCTGGAGACACAAAGCGCGCTGGTTTAGTGACGTGACTGCTGAAACAAACGATCAAGTGTAGTGCAAATCAAAAGTCTGACATTTATTTGTAGCACGTGAAGGCAGCAAAAAACGCCGTGCCCAAAAATAAGTTTTCCAACGGAAATGACGCAGCGGCCGTGCGGCTTTCAAAGCCCACTGAAACTCCCGTTTTTTCTCGTTTTCTCGTGTCTGCTCGCTCATGTTTCATTTGTGGAGCGTGTCAGCTTTTCCACACTGGTCGAGGAACTTAACCCTTTAACGTTGTTCTGCCTTCTTATAGTTTTTCCTTTGGTTTTACTTATAAAATTAAGAAAGTAAAATAGTTTTTCGCAGCTTTCACTGTAGGGAGTGGTTCTGTCATGCCTTTAAATTTATCAGTCCTCTTTATAACTTTTCCTAACGCAAGTACCTAAACAAATCACCTTTCACAATGTTATTCCTTTAATCGTGTTTGAAAACGTCTGCAGAGTCAGCGAACCAAGTTTCTCCACAAACTCCTTTTCTAAAAAATATTTAAAAAATAAGTGATACCGAAAGGGAAATCAGATCCTGAAACAGTCTGTCGAGCTGAAAAGCCCACAAAGACCTCAGCAGGAGACAGAGAAGATCTTACCATGATTACAGCGTTTTCTTGGCTCTCCATGGGGAGGAAAGTGAAGAAACCCGAATGGAGCCGTCCAGGTGAGTCGCGCGCGTCCTCTCTGGTTTACCTGTCCGTCAGTCAGCAGGGGAGCCTGCACCACCTCATTCACATTTAGAGCGTTCTGGATTCAAGAAGAAAAGGGGGGAAAAAAAACTGAGATGAGATGTATTCCAGGCTGATGTCATTGGGAATGTTTCTGGAGAAGTGTATTAAAGAAGAGAGGAATCTGCCCCGGCCAGGTGCTGTCTCACACCCCGGGGCTGAACGCACCTTGACTGGTTGGTTTTGCAACAGTCATGACAGAAAAGCTACTGCAGCTCTGAGGAAGGCTGATAAACACGCACCAGATAAAACCCAGATCTAAACAGAACTGCACTCTCTGTGGGACTTAGCCTATGGCTTAATATTCAAATCCTCATATTTCAACACAAACACTGTAAATTCAAATGTCACCAAAAGTTAATCAGTCTTAAGTCTACATCAAATGATTACTTTATAAGGGTTTCACTACTTTAAAGTTTTATTATTTATTATTATTTAAATTGGTTTAAACTTTAAATCATATTTATCTGATAGATTCCAGTTTATCCTGGAACATCTTGCAAAAAAGATCTGACACTTGTATGGAAGCAGGAATGTTTCATATTTAAAATTAAAATGGATTAATAGAAATGCTTTTTATGCAGTTTGGATTATTCATTATTCATTCATCATGCTTAGCGTTTTTTTAGTTTTCAAAACTAAAATACTGCTAAGTATTATTAGCCTGGTTAAAACCACACCCTGTCCTTCACTTTGCTTCTGACTAGGGTCTGGCATTCCTCCCATAGAAAACGATTTCTCCGTTCGATTTTTGAACGGACCAATCAGAGAACAGAAGGCGGAGTTTTGTTAGCTTAGCCTGGCGAGGTCCAGGCTATTCAGATAAAAAGCTCAGAAACCACTCGGTGGATATTTTTTCTGCTACCAGTGTGTAATTATATGTCTTTAATTTACTGACTGTTGGCCTGGATGAAACATTTGAGATAAAATTCGATTTTTTATCATTTATTTTCGTAGCGCACCCTGAGGCTGTTTGGAAAATGTCAAACCGAAACTATTTAAATCCAGCAGATTTGACCATTTCGTGAATTGATTTAGGAACTGTTAAGCTCAGGAACACTTCTGATATAACGTCAGCTAAGAAATATAGTTTTTCTCAGGAAAGAAATAATAGTTTTTTACCTTGTTTTCTGGAAAATTCCTTCGTGGCGGCAGCCATTTTAACTGACGACGTCAGTCAACGTCGTTCAAAACTCCGCCTTCTGTTCTCTGATTGGTCCGGTAATCCGCCAATCTGCCTTCTGTTCTCTGATTGGTCCGGTCAAAAATCGACCGGAGAAATCGTTGTCTATGAGACAAATCCCAGACCCAGCAGTGAAGGGAAATAGAATTGAGCGGAGCTGTGCAGAAATGGCGAGGGCCAGGCTAAAGTATTATGGGAAAGACAACAAAATCCACTGCCTTACTGGTTAAGGGAGTGGCTGTGTTGTATTTCCCATCATGCTTAGCGTTTTTTTTAGTTTTTCCAACTGAACCATGAGTAAGAAGGATGTGTGTGGTGAAGACATGCCTCCTGTTCTCTGTTAAAGTTTAGGTTCTTCCTGATGTGAGGCCCAAAGTGTCGTTATTGGGTTTAACTCACACACTGTTTAAGCAGTCACAGAATGTGATTGAACATAAATACTCTTTGAAACTGGATCTGAAAATATCGGCAGGTTGGAACTGAAACCAGATACAGTACTGAAACTATGCTGGTATCGGATGCTGATACTATTTTGGATCGGCCTCATCCCTATTTTAATTTGTATTCATGAGTCAAACCAGGGGCGGCTGGCCAATAGGGGGTGCTAGGGTGCCGCCCCACTGGAAATTCTGGACCATGTTACATTGAAGACTTTAAAAAAATTAATAAAAATGAAATAATAAATAATAATATTATGAAATATATGCATACTGTATATGTTTTTAGTTGTGTAGGGTAAATATTTTATGAGTAATGATGAGTTATATTGTTTGTTTCAAAAAATGTTTTCTGATTGGTGACGTATTTCCTGTTTTGGGGGCGCTCTGATCTTATCCATAGACTCTCATTATAAGTGGCGCACGCGTAGTTATTCCACAACGTTGCAAAACTATGGGTAGATGCTGGGCACATTTTTCTACGCCCTGGACATGTCCAACGTGAGCTCTACCTACCGATCGCGTGTTTCCAGCCGTTTATTTATTTATTTAAAAAAAATGTTGTCTGGAAAATTAGCTGTGCGCTCAGTGACTCAAGCAGGCTTGCTCAGGTAAGTTTTAAATAATTGAAAGCCCTTTATCTAATGTCTATTTGCATTTCTGACTGGTATGCCTCTCAAATTAGATGGCTGTTTGTGAAAGCTGACTGTTTATTCTAAAAGTGGCAACTGGTGATTTTTTTTGGAGCCAACATGCTTATGCTAGCCTTTATCTAATGCTTATATTATTATACTGTATTACCATTCCTGGCTGATATCCTCTCCACTTTATGGTGGCTCTGTTTGTGATAAAAGCCTTCAGCTGACTGCTTATTCTAAAAGTGGCAACTGGTTAGTTTGTTTTTGTTTTAGGTTGCCAGTGCAGGTTATTGTACAGTATTGGACTCTGATGGCTACATTTATTTTAATTTGCTTATAAAAATGATCAAACATTAATAATTGTATATTCTAAATGTCACTGGTGGTGTTTTACTATTTCTTAACACTGTATTGATCTGGAGAATGAAAACAAAGCCTCTTGCAAGTAGAAATGCAGAAATGTTTTAATCTCACTTATTTTCCTTTCTATAATTTATATATATTATTTATTTATTTATATATATTTTTGTTTGTTCTTTGTTGTTTTAGTGAGTCAAATTGGTTCTTCTCATCCTGAGCATTTAATTGTTCTGTTGACCTTGTATTAATCTGCATTTGATTTTTTTTTAAAACTGATACTTGAACTTGGGATGGGGCCGATTTCGTTTTGGAGAAATAGAGAGATGCAATAAACAAAACAAAATATAATTTGTTTCGTTTTGTTTTTTGAATGTCCAGAGGACCAGACTTAGCTTTTTTAAACTCCTATTAGATCATTACTGCATGGTTGATTATCTTTCAGCTGTCAGCAAGTTATTTAACCCCAACTAGTGCAATGAGTTGCTTCTCATTTCTTAAACAATGATGTCGAAAGGCACATCACGTGGTCATGGAAAAGATGTTGGTCTGTTTGAGAAGGGTCAAATCATTGTCATCAAGCAGAGAAAACATCTAAGGATATTGCAGAAACTACAAACATTCGGTTAAGAACTGTCCAACACATTATTAAAAACTGGAAGGATAGTGGGGACCCATCGTCTTTGAGGAAGAAATGTGGCCAGAAAAAAATCCTGAATGATCATGATCGGCGATCACTTAAACGTTTGGTGAAATCAAATGGAAGAAAAACAACAGTAGCACTCAGGGCTATGTTTAACAGTGAAAGTAAGAGCATTTCCACACGCACAATGTGAAGCTGTGTAGCCTTAAGAAAACCACTAATCAGTGAAAGATTGGACTCTAGAGCAATGGAAGAAGGTCATGTGGTCTGATGAGTCTAGATTTACCCTATTCCAGAGTGATGGGTGCATCAGGGTATAAGACAAGATGCAGGTGAAGTGATGCACACATCATGCCTAGTGCCTAGTCATCAATTCAAGATCTTGGTGAAAAATTAATGCAACACTGGATGAAAATAGATCTGGTGACATTGAAGCTTATTGAAACAACGCCACAGTGAATGCATGGTGTAATCAAAGCTAAAGGTGGTCCAACCAAATAATAGTGTGTGACCTTTTTTTTTTTTTTGGTGATGACCTTTTTTCTGGCCAGGCAGTGTACGGTATGAAACCCAATGAATCCAATTAGTTTCTTAGACTACAAGCTTGTCTTAAATACATAAAAACCTGGCTGACCCTACATTTTCTGATTTTGAATAGACAAGAATTAGGTTTTAGTTTTTGAACCTGGACATCTTAAAAATATTTTTTTCAGTGTATCACCCTCCTTGGATGGCATTAATCTGGCCTCCAGTTCTAATGTTAAAAATCTTGGTGTTATTTGTGATCAGAACATGTCTATTTTTCATCCAAACTTTATTTGTACAGGTTAGTCCCATTGAGCCTCGGGGACTCATTTACAAGAGAGACCTGACTAACCCCCACATTAAAAAAACATTACTAGCACTACCGGTATATAAATAAACTGAACTGAATTAATCCAAGTAGTTCATGGGATATTTTGCTAACAGACAAAAAACAGGGTTGACCCTGGCGGTTAGTGCTAAAGTTTTAAGCAAAGATCTCGTGCAATGACTAGCAGGAGTATGTATTGTGAATGACATGGAAGTTTAGCACAGTACCTGGAAAACTGACTGATTTGTAACCATTGGTGTGTTTTTTAAGTTGAATTGGCTGAGGAGGCCATCTTGAATTATGCTGGTACCAAAAGTTAATCAGTTATAGCAAACCATTCATTGATAATTTTCTGAAAATTTCATTAACATGTTTTCAGTGGTTCAAGAAATATTTTGCTAACAGACAAACAGAGTTGACTCTAAAAACATGATCAAAATCTTAATTTTCTTGCATAAACTGTTAAGGATAAGAACGTATGTTTTGATCCTCTCTGTACTATACATTGTTCGCCATTTTAGTTAGTTTCTATTGCTATTTTCACTTTGGTTGGCCTTGTGTCTGTTTAAGTGCTCTATAAATAAATTGGTATGGTATGGTGTGGTGTGTTAGGGATACAGCCACACCTAAATTTATGTCAATACCTGTAAAATTAACGGACTTAAATCCATTTTTATATTTTACAAGGTTGGTTGGTTGTGGCAGAAATTTTGCATTGAGTAAACTCCAAAATATCCAATAATAATTTTTTTTAAATCTCATTAATATTCAGTGTATGGTTCAGGACATATTTTGATAACAGACAAACTCCAGCAAAAACATTGTCCACCTGCACCTTTGGATAAATATGCATGTGATCCTGGTTGTGCTGCAACAACCCCCTGCTCCTCTCCTTACTTCTCTTCACTCCATGTTTTATTAATGAGTTGTGCAAACTGAACCCTGCCTCCTTTTCCATCCTATGAAAAATTCACACCTTGTCTGTGATAGTCTCTTCTTTAGTAACACTGGTTCCAACTCACTGGTGGGATGTTCGTGTTCGAGGTTCACCAAAACAATTTTGACTAAACTGGTGCAGCTGATAAAGGTGAATTATTAAAATAACACCTTTAACCTCAGCTCACACTGAGCTTTACTGGATTTGAGCTATTGAAACAAACAGTTTTATTCAGCAGGCTGCATTAATAAGTGTTGAGAAGAGAAGAGTTTATGAATGTGTTTGCATTCATACAGTTACAGACCTGCATGCCCTGCAGCTGTTTTCTACAGAAGGCCTTATCTAGTTGCAGTGCGATGCACCACTGGAGGAATGCGTCAACAGCTGCTTAACACGTCTCCTATGCCCTAGAGTTGTTTATTAAATGGGTTTTTTTTATTTTAAAAGTAGCTAATATTTGCGTGTTTGCCTGATTTAGCTGCTCAGTTTAATTCAGTTTATTTATAAAGCGTAAGTCACAGCAGAAGTCTTCTCAGGGCACTGAACAGAAACACTCATATACGTAAAAAGTTAACATTATTTATCTGAGGAGCAGACTGAGTTTGACTTCATCGCAGACTCTCATCTTGAACAAGCATGAAGGCGACAGTGGAAAGGAAAAACTCCCCTCGTGAGGAAGAAACCTTTAGCACAGGGGTCTGCAGTCTGCGGCTCTGGAGCCACATGTGGCTCTTTGGGCCCTCTGCAGCGGCTCTTTCAAGATTTGACCAAAGCTAACACAAAACTGAATTAGGATGTTCTACAAAAAAAAAGAAGAAAAGACTGGTTTTAGCAGTTTTCCTGTCATTTGCAAATATGTGGATATACTAGCACTAATACACAGAATAAATTATACTCACTTTAACGTTATGCTTTATTTCTTCAAAGTAGGACACTTAATTTCTGCACAGTAAAAAAAAACATAAGCCTGCACAGTTCATTATTTTATTTTATTTTTTTAATTGGCAAAATAATA
>JBBPBX010036173.1:0-13095 GCA_038048925.1 Garcialebias charrua | reverse complement strand
TATATATATACTGTATGTATGTACATATATATACTGTATGTATGTATGTATGTATGTATGTATGTATGTATGTATGTATGTGTATATATGCTATCATTGCAGCAAAACCTTACAAAAATCAAAGATTAGATGCAGGCAGGAGGTACAAAGAGATACAAAGATGCACGAGGGGGAACTGCATGTGTTGTGAAAACAGTGCTCAACTGAAAAGTAAATGTCAACAGGCTGTATATAGGTTGGGGGTAAAGAGGAGATAGATGGCTGCAGCTGAGACTTTTAATACGAATGGAGAAACAGGTGTAGGTGAGTGTGACAGGGCAGAGGATCAGAACTGGATATACTGTCTGAGGGATTAGTGGCTGATGGCAAAGAGGAATACAATAAAACTAACCAAAAAACTAACAAACTGTCAAAATTGGTAGGAGGTGGGACCCAGAATGTAAACTCTACAAGAGGCAGCTTCTAACAAAATGCTTGGCAGGAAACACGTTGAAGAATGATACAGGTCAGGAGCAAACCAGACTGTGGTATGACACCAACAATCACTGCTGAAGTGGACGTGGAACGAAACTAAACATAGAGCTAAAGTCAGAGTCAGAGAGTCTTTATTGTCATTTGCACCACATGTGGTACATGTGATGAAATGAGATTATGTACACAGGGTCCAAGTTACATCCAACAGCATGCAAGAGAAAAACAGTAAAACACCTAGGATTAACTAAGAAAAACATCAGCTAGTAATACACTAAGCCCTAATGTAGTAGAAAAACATCATTATAAACAGCAGCACGAACACGAGTCTGTATGAGCAGATGGTCACAGATGAACACAGCAACAAGAAAACAGATCAGCATCAGCATGATGTGATATTTTGCAGTGTTTATTCATATTGATTATTTATTCATGAGTCTAACAGCCTCAGGGTAGAAGCTGTTCCTCAGTCTAGTGGTTCTACATTTAATGCTCCTCAACCTCCGTCCTGAGGGGAGTGGGGCAAAGAGTGAGTGTGCTGGGTGAGTGGGGTCTTTCATGATGCAGGTGGCTCTTTTCCTGCATCTGGAGGTGTAAATGTCTGTGATGGTGGGGAGACTGACTCCAACAGACTTCTGTGCAGCCTTCACCACTCTCTGTAGAGCTTTCCTCTCTGCAACTGTGCAGCCTCCATGCCACACGTTGATGCTGGAGCACAGGATGCTCTCCACTGCACACCTGTAGAAGGAGGTGAGGACTGGGCTGCTCAGACCAGCTCGTCTCAGCCGTCTGAGGAAGTAGAGTCTCTGATGACCTTTCTTGATCAGGCTGGTGGTGTTGTTGCTCCAGCTGAGGTTATCATTCATGTGTACACCCAAGTATTTGTAGCTGGAGACCACTTCCACTGCAGATCCACTTATGTTCAGTGGGGTGTGGGTGTGTTTGTTCCTTCTGAAGTCCACAATCATCTCCTTTGTCTTCTTCACATTCATGTGAAGGTTATTCTCTTTGCACCAGCTCTCCAGGTGTTCCACCTCCTGCCTGTAGCTGGACTCATCATTAGCCGTGTTTCCATCAAGGTTTCTAGCTGCGCAATTTGAAATAGCGCAGCAGAAAAGCTTAATGGAAACGGCAAATTGCGAGGTTACTTCCTGAATTACGCTAAAAAGTTTATACGCTCGCTTGAGGTGGTTTTTGGGATCTGCGAAAATGAGCAGCTGCGCAAAACGACAGATGGAAACACATTTGCCGACTCGTGCTGCCGTAGCGAACATTCACGTCACGTGACTGATCAGCTGTTTCCGCTCCGGACAACATGTAACATCGCTAAAACTAGTTGGCATGACAGAATAAATACAACTCGCCCGATAGCAACACGTACCTGAAATATTCTCTCCATTTTGATGAGATGTGTGGCCGGGTTCTGTTTTCAACCGCTACTTCCTGTTTACTGTAGACATGCGCAGTGCTGACGTCTGACGTAATGACGCTGACGTCTGACGTAATGACGCTGTGCGCGGCTTGTAAGAAGCGCTTCAAGCCAGTAGATGGAAACACTTCTGATCTGCATTACAGTAATTTGTATTTACATATTTGCGAGGTAGCTCAAAATACGAAATGAAAATGGATGGAAACACAGCTAATGTTTGTGATGCATCCCACCACCTCTGTATCATCTGCAAACTTTATGATATGACAGCCTGGATGTGTGGCTGTACAATCATATGTGAGCAGAGTGAACAGGAGAGGGCTCAACACACATCCTTGAGGAGAGCCAGTGCTGAGGGTAATGGTGGAGGAGGAGAAGTTGTGGATCTTCACGGACTGAGGTCTGTTTGTTAAGAAGTCTAAGACCCAGTTACAAATGGAGGGGCTTAGTCCAAGTGTGGATAGTTTGTCTATCAGAGTTTGGGGGATCATGGTGTTGAAGGCAGATGTGAAGTCCACAAAGAGCATACGGACGTATGAGTCCTTCTGATCCAGGTGGGTGAGAGCAGTGTGGACCACAGAGGAGATGGCGTCCTCTGTAGATTGGTTCTCGCGGTATGCATATTGATGAGGGTCCTCGTTGATGTTAACGGTTCTCTTGATGTGGGACATGACCAGTTTCTCAAAACATTTTGCGACTATCGGAGTGAGAGCCACTGGTCTATAGTCATTCAGACCAGTCACTGTGGAGCTCTTTGGGACTGGGATGATGGTGGCGATGGTAAAGCCAAGTAGATTGACTGCAAGTGAGCTTATGGAACAGGGAACAGCCAGGTGAAGTGGATGTGACTGACAGACTGGAAAAACAGAAAAGCAGACAACGAACTGAGGTGAATAGTTGGCACACAGGCAAAATGAAAACAAAAGTAAAACTAAACACAGGAATTACAAGATACAAATAAATCCAACAAGTGGTGCACTGATGTCCCCAGTTGCTGAGGGAATTAAATAGTGAATGTTTTTAGGTTTCGAGATGAGTGTTTCAAGTTTTTCTGCACAGAAATAACAGCAGGAAGTGCAAGTTATCCTTAAAGATTTGGGGGCAAGATCTTCAAGTGCGTTAGATTGGAGGACGTTAGACTGGGTAACAATAGAGGTAGTTTTTTTAATCTTGTCTGAGGCAACACCTGGTGATGGAATCTGGCAATGGGAGGGAGCAGTTTCATCTACAACCAAGTGCAATGGAGGTGCCAATGGATTGCCAGTGGCGACTTTGCCCACCATTTTCTGCCACCCCAATCATTTTTAGTAAACTATACTTTTAAGCAATATAAAAACTAGAAAGCATTACCTCAAACGATTAGGGTGGTAGGTTTTGATTTATAGATGGTAGTGGCCATGGATTTTGACTTGGTAACTCATATTTTGATAGTTACTTTTCTTATACCTTGATGCAGCAAGACACCAAAACGGAAGTCAGGACTTTACATATTTTTCAAGTTATGCAGCTCACAAGATGGATGGACACATATGGTGGCAGCCATCTTGGATTTTGATGTGGCAACCCAATTTTTGATAAGGACTTTTTTTACCTAGATGTAGACACACAATTGGCATTGCACAAATGGATGGATGGACAGACGGTATTTCCAACTCCCCCCTTTTCATTCTGCAACAGGGGACGATCAACCACAAAAGACTTAAAACAAAACTAACAAAAACACACTCTTGGACAGTTTTTTGTTTACATTTAGAAATGTGTTGGGCTGCTTTTAAAAACATGTAACAAATTATAAATTGATTCCTCCATCCATCCATCCATCCATTTTCGTCCGCTTATCCGGGGTCGGGTCGCGGGGGTAGTAGCCTAAGTAGGGAGGCCCAGACTTCCCTCTCCCCAGCCACTTGGAGCAGCTCCTCTGGGGGAATCCCAAGGCGTTCCCAGGCCAGCCGAGAAACATAGTCCCTCCAGCGTGTCCTGGGTCTTCCTCTGGGTCTCCTCCCGGTGGGACATGCCCGGAACACCTCACCAGGGAGGCGTCCAGGAGGCATCCTAACCAGATGCCCGAGCCACCTCAACTGGCTCCTCTCGATGTGGAGAAGCAGCGGCTCTACTCCGAGTCCCTCCCGGATGACTGAGCTTCTCACCCTATCTCTAAGGGAGAGTCCAGACACCCTGCGGAGAAAACTCATTTCAGCCGCTTGTATCCGAGATCTCGTTCTTTCGGTCATAACCCAGAGCTCATGACCATAGATGATTGATTCCTGCCACACATAATAAAGTCCTCCCATTTTCTGTTACATCCTTCACTGTGTTTTGTTTCTGTACGCAAACATCTTTAGATTATTTTCTATATTCATCATGGCTTGGCAGATACGACTTTTCCCGCTGTCATGGTTTAAGTTTTATATCATTCTCTGCTTTCACTCATTGAAGTGTGTCGTTTCGCTAAGGAGATTATCTGTATTGTCCATCTTCTTTCACACAATGTGTTTCTGTCAGTTACTTTGATACACACATTTACACAGAGGCACAGAAGTCTCGCGTGTGCACATGAACATGCACATGCATACACACTCCTACCGTCATGCACATACCTAGTAGCGCCACTGTCAGTCAGCATTCACTAAGAGTCAGAAAACAGGCAGGCTTTTCTGTCCCCCTTGGCACAAATCCCTGAAACATGGCCTGGCTGCTGTAGGGAGAGCACAATGTGTCACACGCCACAGATACAAGCTAGCCTCTGTCACACACAAATAAGCTCTCTCACACTTTGTGTCTGCAAGTAGCTGTGTCTTTGTGGATCAGGAACAATGTTCATCTATGCACATACATCTGAACTGTCCATTCATACACAATGCAAAAATAGCTAGAACTCCAGATATTTGTTATTTATTTATTATTTATTACATTGACTGATACCAGGCATCATACTGAGAAAATGTCATTTTTCAAAGTTTTGTGTTTGTAACAATATTGTGGGGAGTCAGATTTTTTCCCCGACTAACTTTTGCAGTGGCAGGGCAGAGCCAATTACCCTCAGCTGTCTCCTCTCTGTAGCCGTTTACGCATTTGCCGGCCCTCCCCGGTCCCGCTCGTCTCTGGTTGGCCCAGAGCCAGCTCTGGCCCGCCCTCGTTGATTGCGCACTGTCCGGAGAGCAAGCCTTGAAGTGGGTGGGGTATTCACTTGACGTGGGTGGGCAGTTCTTACCGAAAAGCTCAGAATGCGAATTTTTGGAAAAAACGAAATAAATACTGAGTTTTCATGTGTTTTTTCACTACAGTTAGCAAGTTAAGCATATAAACACACGTTTCCGATCATTTTTATGCACTCAAAAGTAGTTTTTAGATGAAAATAGAGTGCTTTTAGGTGCGCTGGCGAAATTTACGAGCGGACTTCCGGTTTGCGAATTTTTGGAAAAAACGAAATAAATACTGAGTTTTCATGTGTTTTTTCACTACAGTTAGCAAGTTAAGCATATAAACACACGTTTCCGATCATTTTTATGCACTCAAAAGTAGTTTTTAGATGAAAATAGAGTGCTTTTAGGTGCGCTGGCGAAATTTACGAACGAGCGGACTTCCGGTTTGCGAATTTTTGGAAAAAACGAAATAAATACTGAGTTTTCATGTGTTTTTTCACTACAGTTAGCAAGTTAAGCATATAAACACACGTTTCCGATCATTTTTATGCACTCAAAAGTAGTTTTTAGATGAAAATAGAGTGCTTTTAGGTGCGCTGGCGAAATCGCAGTTGATGACTCAACACGCAGCTAGTCACGCCCTCTGGTCTCGCCCCTACACGAAGCAGTCCAGCCCCTGCTGCAAACAACGAATCAAATGTGAGCAGTAAATGACGTGAACTGGGCCCGTCGGGCCGCGGTCCGATGGAACCACGGAGGAGATGGTTCCATGACGAGGGCGGAGTCGGGGAAAAAAAGGAAAATGCGAACATGCAGAACCCGGGTTATAAGCAGGGAGGAGCCAGGGAGAGCCGGGGAGGGCCGGCAAATGCGTAAACGGCTTGTGTATGAGGTTTTTGGTATTTAAGGCTGCCGGTCCAACCAGTCTCCACTGGAACATTGTTCTTCGTCACTTTGTCTGGCCTTGGTCAGAATCAGAATCAGCTTTATTATCATTGTACCGAGATACAGTGAGAATATGTCCGTGCAGTCATCTGAAAGATGGGTGGAGTGCATGTAGCTGCTGCTCCTTCCTTGCGAGCACGGCCTCTTATCCTTTTCAGAATACTTTTTTTAGATAGAAAAAGGGACAACGCCATGAGGAGAGTAGTGGCATTACAAATAAGATCTATTCACACCTTGTCCTATCAGGACACGATTTAAGACACACAAAATAAACTCTGATAGCAAGCACATTAACGCATATGTAACATGTTCATAAATTTTATGAACACGTTACATATGCATTTGATGACAAGGAGGTCCATGAAACACTTTCAGATAGTCCATTGTCCTGATAAGATGATGGTCAGCCGGCACAGTTCTGATAAGCCTCCACAGAAGTTTTTATTTCATTTTATTTTTCATTTTATTTTTATATTTAAAAAAATTGGGTGGGGGGGGAGGTGCGATAGACAAAGCTTTTCCTTAATTTACACATTTCCCAGAAGAAATTGATATGTCGGCCTGTTTTCGAGGCCAACCAGGGAAGTCAGATTCAGATAAGCCACAATCGTTGATTTTCTTCATGCAGACAAATTTTTTCTTGTCAGCTTTGAGTCATACTGGTACTTTCAAGGTCCAAAATGGCCAGATTAGGGTGCATTTGGCTGGTCCGTGCTTACCAGCCCCTCCAAGGTTGTTTCATGCTGGCAAGTCCCAAAGCCGCAGGCGACCTGCGATTCTCACAAATCACTTCCATCTTATGGTTCAGCTCCTAAATCACCTGATTTTGAGTCCTCAAAGCATGAATCAAACAAGCAGGCAGTCTGACGAGGGCCAAATTAGCTGCAACTGTCTTATATGTTGATAGATCAGGAGCCAGCCGATTTCAAAAAGCAGGAAACCTGTTATCATAATCCAATGGTATATGTATTCGGTGTCCTCCTGAGATTCTCAGTGGAACGTGAGGGCTCGCCAGGACACTGTTGCTTTTTTGAAAAGATTTTGTTGATTGTGTCGAGAATCCAGTTTGTCAGAGCCATAGGAGTAGTTTTCATTCCGAAAGATGTGTATGATAAAACCTCCGATACACAGACTTCTTCTTCTTCTTTCGGCTGTTCCCTCTTCAGAGGTCGCTACAGCGAGTCATCCTCCTCCACCTCACTCCATCCTCTGCATCCTCTGTCCTCACTCCAACTACCTTCATGTCCTCTCTAACTGCATCCATGTATCTCCTCTTTGGCCTTCCTCTTTGTCTTTTTCCTGGCAGCTGCATTTCTAACATCCTTCTACCAATATACCCACTGTCCCTCCTCTGGACATGTCCAAACCATCTCAGTCTGGCCTCCCTAACTTTATCTCCCAGTTGTTCAACATGTGCTGTACCTCTGATGATCTCATTCCTGATCTTATCCATCCTTGTCACTCCTAAGGAGAACCTCAGCATCTTCATTTCTGCCACTTCCAGTTCTTTCTCCTGTCTTTTTGTCAATGCCACTGTCTGTCCAGACCTGACCTTGAGACCCTAATCCATGCGTTCATCACAACCCGCCTGGATTATTGCAATGCATTGTATGCTGGGATAAGTCAGGCCTCCTTCTCACATCTCTAGCTTGTCCAAAATGCAGCAGCTCAGCTTTTAACCGGTACTCGAAGGTCTGAGCACTTTACACCTGTTCTCTCCTCCCTGCACTGGCTCCCCGTGCGAACTAGAGTCGATTTTAAGATTCTGCTGTTGACCTACAAATGCCTAAATGGCCTCGCTCCCCTCTACCTCTCCGAGCTGCTGGAACCATATGTTCCATCGCGGGCCCTGAGATCATCCGTTCAGATGCTCTTGGCGGTTCCAAAAACCCGACTAAAGCTCCGTGGAGATCGGGCGTTTTCAGTCACCGGCCCCAAACTTTGAAACAACCTGTCCCCCAACATTAGGCAGGCCTCCTCCCTTCACATGTTCAAATCCCTGCTAAAAAAACATCTTTTCTCTCTGGTATTTCATAGTCTGTGAACTGACTTAGTGTATAGATTTTTTACTGTGTTTTCATTTTAATGTTGTTCTTATACATTTTTATTATAATTCTACTGCTGTTAATATCATAATTTTTACCATTAGTGTGTGATACTGTTCTGTAAAATTTTAAACCTCTTTTATGTTGTGTGTGAAGCACTTTGATAACAGTTTATCTGTTTTAACTGTGCTATATAAATAAAATTGACTTGACTTGACTCTAGGCCATACAACATAGCTGGTCTTACCACTGTCTTGTACATTTTTCCTTTGACCTTTGCTGACACCTTTTTGTCACAAATCACTCCTGATACTTTTTTGCATCCATTCCATCCTGCCTGGACTCTATTTTTCACTTCTTTCCCACATTCCCTATTTTCCTGGATAGTGGACCCCAAGTACTTGAAGTCCTGCACCTTTGTGACCTCTGATCCTTGTAGCCTCACTGTTCCACCAGCCTCCCTCTCATTCACACACATGTACTCTGTCTTACTACGGCTGACTTTCATTCCTCTTCTTTCAAGTGCATACCTCCACCTCTCCAAGTTCTCTTCCACCTGTTCCCTGTTCTCACCACAGATCACAATGTCATCTGCAAACATCATAGTCCATGGGGATTCCTGCCTGACCTCATCTGTTAGTCGGTCCATCACCAGAGCAAACAAGAAGGGGCTCAGAGCCGATCCTTGATGCAATCCCACCTCCACCTTGAAGCTATCTGTCACTCCTACAGCACATCTCACCACTGTCCTGCTGTCTCATACATGTCCTGTACCAGTCTAACATACTTTTCTGCCACTCCAGATTTCCTAATGCAATACCACACCTCTTCCCTCAGCACCCTGTCATATGCTTTTTCTAAATCCACAAAGACACAATGGAGTTCTTTCTGACCCCCTCTGTACTTCTCCATCAGCATTCTTAAAGCAAATATGGCATCTGTGGTGCTCTTTCTTAGCATTAAACCATACTGTTGCTCACAGATAGTCACCGCTTGTCTGTCTTGCTTCCACAACTCTTTCCCAGATCTTCATCGTGTGGCTCATCAACTTAATTCCTCTATAGTTGCTACAACTCTGTACATCACCCTTGTTCTTAAAAATGGGCACCAGCACACTTCTTCTCCATTCCTCAGGCATTTTCTCACCATAAAATATGCCATTAAATATTTGAGTCAAAAACATCACTGCCATCTCTCCAAGACATTTCCAAACCTCCACTGGTATGACATCAGGTCCTGCTACCTTCCTCTTCTTTATTCTTTTCAGAGCTTTCCGGACTTCACCCTCACTAATCTTTCCCACTTCCTTGGCCACAGTTTCTATGACCTCTACTCTTCTTTCTGTTTCATTCTCTTCATTCATTAACTCCTCAAAGTACTCCTTCCATCTTCCTGTCACACTCTCCACACTTGTCAGAACATTACCATTCCCATCTTTAATAAGCCTAACCTGTTGCACATCCTTTCCAGCCTGATCCCTCTGTCTTGCCAATCGGTACAAGTCCTTCTCACCCTCTTTAGTGTCCAATCTCCCATACAACTCATTGTACGCCCTCTGCTTTGCCTTGGCTACTTCCCTATTTGCTCTATGTCCCATCTCCTTATATTCCTGTCTCCTCTCTTCAGTCCTCTCACTGTCATATTTCTTCTTGGCTAACCTCTTTCTTTGAACGACATCCTGCACTTCACAATTCCACCACGAGGTTTCCTTATTATCCATTCTCTGTCCAGATGACCCTCCAAGTACCTTCCTACCTGTCTCTCTAATTGCTGTTGCTGTAGTAGCCCAGTCATTTGGAAGCTTTTCTTACCTCCCAGAGCCTTTAACAGCTCCTCTCTGAATTTCTCATATTCTTCCTTCTTCAGCTTCCACCATTTGGTCTTCTTCTCTGGTTTTACTCTTTTTCTCTTCTTCACAATCACAGTCATTCTACATACAACCATCCAATGCTGTCTGGCCACGCTCTCCCCTGCCACAACCTTACAGTCTCAAATCTCCCTCAGGTTTCCTCTTCTATATAGAATGTAAGCGACCTGTGTACTCCATCCTCCAATCTTATAGATCACTCTATGTTCCTCCTTCTTTTGGAAATAGGTGTTGACTACAGCCATTTCCATTCTCTTGGCAAAATCTACCACCATCTGTCCTTCCTGGTTTCTTGACACCAAACCTACCCATCACTTCCTCATCCCCTCTGTTTCCTTCACCAACATGTCCATTCATGTCTGCTCCAATCACCACTCTTTCCTCCCTGGGAATAGTCTCTATCACTTCATCCAGATCTTTACTAAATATATCTTTCTCTTCCCCATCACATCCAACCTGTGGAGCATAACCACTGATGATGTTTAGCATCAGACCTTCTACTTCTACCTTCAGGCACATCACCCTATCTGACACTCTCTTCACATCTATTACATTATTTGCCAGCTCCTCCTTCAGGACCACCCCTACTCCATTTTTCTTTCTATCCACACCATGGTAAAACAGTTTGAACCCTGCTCCAATGCTGCAAGCCTTGCTGCCTTTCCACTTGGTCTAAGGAGAGAGAAGTCCTCTTTAACCATGTCAGGCAGACATTTAAGAAACCGCTTGACATGTTGGTTAGACGTGATGTAGATCAGGTAGAGCTTATCACTGTTTGTCATACCTGGGGACTTTTTGAGGTGAACCTCTATTTCTTGGAGGTACATACCAACATCGTCAGCTCCTCCAGCCAACGGTTCAAAACGTTGAATGTTTTTTGCTATTTGACGTAGAACAAGACACGTAAGTTTGCTTCGACATTTTGATGAAGTCCTGGGCTGGCGACTGTCTGAGTCAGTGTCAGAGTCAGAGTCGTACACCCGGTCTATGACTGTGCTCTGCTTTCTAGACTCAGCCCTCTGGAAGTGTGGATGTCTAGTAGATTTCCTGTAACCTTGGAAAAGGGGCCATTAAGGTCTTTTCAGGGGTTCTGGAAAGAAGGGTCCGTCGGATGGTCAAACCTCGGATTCAGGAGGAGTAGTGTGGTTTTCGTCCTGGTCATAGAACACTGGACCAGCTCTACAACCTCAGCAGGGTCCTAGAGGGTGCGTGGGAGTTTGCCCAACCAGTTTACATGTGCTTTGTGGACTTGGAGAAGGCATTCGACCACATCCCTCGGGGGGCCCTGTGGGGGTACTCTGGGTATGGGGTACCAGGCCCTTTGATATGGGCTGTTAGGTCCCTGTATGACCCGTGTCAGAGCTTGGTCCGCATTGCCGGCAGTAAGTCAGTGTCACGGTTTGGTGCGGTGTGGAGGGATGAGTCCCGTGGTGCGGACAGGCAGACTCACAGAGGCAAGAGTAGTAAAATAAAATACTTTAATAAGGCAAAAACAAACTCTGACGTGGCAGTACAAAACAATAACAGACGCTCTACCATGGCTGAAGTACTAATCCTAAACATACAGGCAAGAGGTACTCACGAGACCAAGGAGCTGAGGAACGACACACCAGGGAACAGGGACATCTTCTTCCATTCGGACCTTCCACGGCCTGACTCTGGTCTTCTCAAAGACCTTCTTCATCCAGGGGTCTCAACCTCTGTGGATCATTAGATGTCCTCATCTGCACCGTCTGGTCTCAGCCTGCTCCTCTCTCCAACTGGATCCTCTCACTCCACCTGCTGCAACCCCAGGAATCCCACCTTCAACTCTCCTCCAGAACACCTCCTGCAAAACAAAGTAAGGATTTCAATTCTTCAACTCAAGATTCAAAACCATCATATAACCCACGGATATATACTCACCAACTCTCTCCCCTTCCTTTACAGCTGCTCGAGTACTTTTTATCTGCACTGTAAATAAACTTCACTTAACTTTTGCCCTGCCTTGTGTCCTTACTTCCTTGGTCTGCTATTTGGGGTCGACGTTAAAACCAAACCTGATAGTATGTCCCAGCCAATGGACCCCCCAGGCACGACTGAGGAAGTAAGTGGCCAGTTAGGGTCTACGTTACAGCAGATTGTCACTCAGCAGCAAACTACCCAAAAGAACCTACTGCAGCTGGGGAGCATGGTGTCTTCTCTACAGAAGGAGTTGTCAACCCAAACAAAACCAAATCCTGGCAAGGAGCCAGACGTTCGTCCTTCAGAGTTTTTTGAAGGTAACACACGTAAATGTGGCGGCTTCATTCTCCAATGCGAGTTGGCTTTCAAACGAGCTCCAATCACCTACGACTCTGATTTTGCTCGCATCACTTACATCATAAGTGCACTGAAGGGTGAGGCGCTCCAATGGGCACAAGCCTTCCTCCGCCGACGTTCTGTTGACCGCTTGTCTTACTCCATGTTTTTGAAGAACTTTCTCCAGGTGTTTGACCACCCTCTCCAACAGGAGGAAGCGGCCCAAAAACTGTTTTCCTTACGCCAAGGAAGTGAAACGGTGGCGAAGTTCGCAATTCACTTCCGCATCCTCGCTGAGGAGTCCGGATGGGAAGGAAAAGCGCTCCGTAGCGCATTCATCAAAGCTCTAAACCGCCAAATAAAAGATAAGCTGATTACTGGGGAAATTCCTTCCGACCTAGACGACGTCATCGCCTTGGCCATCCGTGTTGACAACCGTGTTCGAGAGAGCCAACTCGAGGACGACTTCAACTCCCGTGAGTCTCTCGCTTCCGGAAGTTCCGCCCCCACAGCTTCCGAGTCTTTCTCCGAAACGGAGCCGATGCAAATCGGAAAGACCCGAATCACCCCTGAGGAGCGACAGCGACGTCTTGAGGCCAATGCATGCATGTATTGTGGAAAACAAGGTCACACAGTAAAAACGTGCAGATTACTGCTAAAAGCCAACGCCCGCCAGTAGGTAAGGGGATACTGGTGGGTACGACTTCTTTTTCTCCTAAAAATTTAACCTTGCCTGTGATTCTCTGTTTGA
This sequence comes from Garcialebias charrua, assembly GCA_038048925.1. Taxonomy (NCBI): domain Eukaryota; kingdom Metazoa; phylum Chordata; class Actinopteri; order Cyprinodontiformes; family Rivulidae; genus Garcialebias; species Garcialebias charrua. The sequence goes on along the minus strand of JBBPBX010036173.1, from coordinate 164 downwards.
ACTCTGTTAATCATCCCATGCAGGCATTTCTCGACTCTGGTGCAGAACAGAGCCTGATCAGCAGAGATCTAGTAGACAAACTGCAGATTCCCACAACCAGTTTGGACCCATCCATTCCTGTCACCGCCATCACGGGACAACACATTTCGTCCATCTCTTTAAAA
>JBBPBX010036172.1:11776-31636 GCA_038048925.1 Garcialebias charrua | reverse complement strand
TTAATTTAACATTGTTTTAGCAAAAACGATCAGAGGTCAATCTTAATATATATATATATATATATATATGTTGTGCCATTTTATGGAAAGTTAAAAGATGATGTCAGGGGAGCTTAAAGGCATATTAACAACCAGTGTTAAACAACTCACAGCAGGGCACATATAAAGGGAACAAGAATCAATAAACTGGACAAAAACGTAGTACAATGAATAACCAAAGTGAGTGAATAACAGTACAGTGTTTAACTAAAATATACAGGAAAAAAATAAAAGAAATAAAAAATAAAAGAAAACTTTATGACCTGTGTTGACTGCTTTATGGGTCCAAGAATATACTATGATCTTCAAACGCTCCAAGAAGGGATTGTGCATTTTTTTTGTTCATCATCTTCAGGGCTTTGAGATAATTGTCTGTGAGATAGTTTTTAAAGGCGAAAAAGAGTGGTTTAGTCTTTCTCCATTTGGAAGTGTGGATGAAAAATTTTCCCAGGATAATCAAGTTGTTTACTATCAGGTCCAGTTTTCTGTTTTCCAGATGGATACCAAATATAATCGATTCTCTTGTGAAGGGGGTGAGTTGGATTTTGGATGATAGCCAGTCTTGTATGTCCTCCCAAAACGTCCCAGAGTAGATACAATGGAAAAACAGATGATCAGTCGTTTCAATGTCCGTCTCACAAAACACACAGTTGTTATGATCAATACCAAACCTCAATCTTAGCAACTCGTTGGATGGATAGATGTTGTTCATAACTTTGAAGTGGATTTCTTTCGTTTTGGGACTTAAAGGGTAAGAAATGTATTTAGTTCTCAATTTTTTAATGTATGGTTTGGAGAACAGCTGATTAATGGAATTACTATTTGTTGGCTTTGGAAAAAGGATTGTGTTAAGTTGAGTACGCATGAATACGTTTGAACAGTTCTTGTCCAGAAAATTAAGACCATTAATATAAAGTGCAGGTGGGTTAATAGTTACCAAGTTCGAATTCGAGTTTTGGGTTAATCTCTTGACGGCTTCTGGGATAGCTTTAATAACTTTATTAAATTGGGACTGTGAACAGTTTAAGTTATATTTTAAGCAAAAGTCTTTGTGAGAGAACCACTGACCCTGGTCATTCAGTAAATGGGTTATGGACCAGATATTTTTATCCATCCAGTGTTGTAAGAAAAAAGACTTTCTATTACATGTGATATATCTGTTATTCCATATTGGAGTTTGATGTGGGGTGAAGTTATGTGAGAACTAGGGATGCACCGATCCACATTTCTCACTTCCGATCCGATACCGATACTTATTAACTCAGTATCGACCGATACCGATACTTTCCCGATCCGATACTGTTCAGGTATTTGACTCTGTATAATGAAACTTTTGCACCCAAACTATTCATTTTAACATTGTGTGAGATAAACCCAATGAAGACACTCTTAAGCCTTACAATAGGGAACCCCCTTATTGTAAGGCTTAAGAGTGTCTTCATTGGGTTTATCTCACACAATGTTAAAAAGGGCAGTCACAGATTGTGATTGAACACAAGTGCTCTTTGAAGCTGGATCGGAAAAGTATCGGCAGGTTTGATCCGATACCCGATACTTAAATAATGCTGGTATCGGATACCGATACCAATACTGGATCGGATCTGCCCCATCCCTAGTGAGAACAGTAGTTTCCAGTAGAGTAAAACTTGTTTGTGGAAAGATGACAGTTTGGTTGGTAATTTTTCAACTTGAAAATCACATTTAAGAACAAATTCTATTCCTCCCATTTTTTTGAAAATCTCTCTGGGGAGACAATACCAAATACAATTTTTGTTCAAAATGAAGGATTTTAGCCACTTTATTTTTATCATTGCATTCAAACATTCAAAATCTATCGCTTTTAGACCTCCATCTTCATAATCTTGGACAATTTTTGACTTTTTTATATAGTGTACCCTATTTTTCCAAATAAAATTGAAGTTCAATTGGTTGAAAGTTTTGATAAATTTATTAGATATAGAAATTGAGTATGCAGGATATATGCAGCGAGCTAAGGATTCCATTTTGGTTAAATAAGTTCTGCCAAAGACTGAGGTCCCTTTGTAACCACATATTGAGTTTGGATTTACATTCTGTTATTTTTCCTTGCAGGTTTAGGCCCTGTTTACACGGATACTGTGTGGGGGAAACGTAACTTTTGGGCATGTTAATTAGTTTAAAAGTTTTGCGTTGACACGGATCTGACATGGATCTGCTCGAATCTCCCCCCTCCCTCATGCCCCCCCGCTTACACCCACTGCGCATGCGTCCTGCTGAACCTTCACCCACTGCGCATGTGTGCTGCGTCACTCTGCTGGCAGTCTGCTAGTTTCTTTTGTGCTAAAAGCTGAGCTAACAACAACAAGTTAAAGCTGGATTTTGGATAAGAGTCGACATATTTGACACCAAGCGGGACTCTTTTCATCTAACAAGCTGCACCAGTTGCTGACTGTGGACCAGAACCGAGTCGATGAGGATGAAGTCTGACTTTACTCCGTGATAAACAGCTGACTTACAGCAGGTAAATCAACGTTCTTAATATAATGTTTGCTTGTGTTTACTTTGATCACACAACAACGGAGTTTTTTAAATTAATTTATTTATTTCTGCCAGGTGGAGAAGCTGTCGTTCCAAACAGGCAGACGGTTCGGCGGTTCTGATGGGGTCCAGATGAACACAGAGCAAGAGTCCAGTTCATTAACGTAGTTACAGTTCGGTTCACGTGTTTTTAATAGTGTTCAGTTTAATTCTCAGTGTTTGCGTTGTAAAATTTGTGCTGCTGAATAAATAAATAAATAAATAAACCTGGTGTCTTCATTTTCACAGCACGTTACGCACTGTTTAAAAAATGTAACGAGTCCAGATAGATACTGTACAGTTCAGATAAATTTAAACATCTCCCACGCTAACATAAATACTGTTTATTATTGTTAAACTGTTATATTGAGCAGCGTGACACGTGAAATGTCAGCCTGCCCCGCGCGTGCGGGCTGCGCGCATGTGGTTGACACAAAAGATCAGCAGGAGATGTTTATATTATCAGCGGGGGTGCAGCGAAAAAGTTCCACTTTGGGAGCAGGCTCAGAAAACTATCGGTGTCATAGAGGGGGGCCAGCGGTGTCGTGTAGGCGATAAGCAAAGTCGCAAAGAGAAAGTAGCGGTTACACTCAAAATACGCGCCGTGTAAACTGGCCCTTAGTGTTTCACAGTTGGTTACGTCCCTGGTTATATGAACTCCCAGATATTTTACAGAGGTTTTAATGGGGATATTATATGCATTTGTGAGGCTACACTCGTGTATGGGCATTAATTCGCATTTATTATGGTTGAGTTTTAGTCCCGAGGCTTTAGTAAATGAGTCAATTAGTTCAATAATTTTGGGGAGCTGTAGTAGTGGTAGTGTCATCGGCAAGTTGACTTATAATAATCTGCTCATCAAAAACATTTAGTTTGGGAGTATCTGAATTTTTTATATAGATTGCAAGAGTTTCTGCAGCTAATATACATAAGAAAGGGCAGATATTGCAGCCCTGTTTAACTCCTCTGTTGATACTAAATCTTGGGGATGATCCACTAGGGAGCGCTACAGAGCTGGTTGTGCGTCTACAGAATTGTTGTTTACTTCCTTATAAAACTACTTCCGGGTCACCACAGAATCCCAAATGAAATAATAAAAAAAGAAATTGGATGATAGCCAATGAGCCTTGACGTCCTTTTCGGGGAGACCACCAAGTCATTGGTTCAGGTATGTTGACGACACCTGGGTTAAAATTAAATCTCAGGAAGTCCAACATTTCACTGATCACATCAACTCTGTGGATAAATATATCAAGTTCACACGAGAAGATGTAAGAAATGGCAGGTTGGCTTTCTTGGACTGTGAGGTCTCAGTTTCTGATAGAGGAAATTTGCAAACTGAGGTGTACCGCAAACCCACCCACACAGACCAGTATTTACAGTTTGACTCCCATCACCCTCTGGAGCACAAGTTAGGAGTCATCAGGACTCTGTATCACAGAGCAGACAGCGTCCCCACTAACTCAGCAGCCAGACAGAAGGAGAAATCACACACAAAACAGGCTCTAGAGAAATGTGGATATCCTAACTGGGCCTTCCTGAAAGCAGAGAAGAAACCCAAACAGGACTCCAGCCAACCATCAGGTGAAAATATGACACAACAGTGGTGGGTCTCATCAGCAACAACGATGAGACGGACTACAGGAACGAGGTGAGCCGCCTGGCCTTGTGGTGCGGACACAACAATCTCACTCTCAACGTGGAGAAGACAAAGGAGATTGTTGTGGACTTCAGGAAGAGGGATGCCCAACATGCCCCTCTGACCATCAACAGCACCGCAGTGGAGAGAGTAGACAGCACCAAGTTCCTGGGAGTGCATGTCTCAGAGGACCTGTCCTGGAGCAGGAACACTGCATCACTGGCAAAGAAGGCTCACCAGCGTCTCTACTTTCTCCGCAAGCTGAAAAGGGCTGGAGCTTCAACCCCCATCATGTGCACCTTCTACAGAGGTGCCATAGAAAGTGTCCTGACCAGCTGCATCACTGTGTGGTTTGGTGCATGTACTGCATCCTGCCGCAAGAGCCTCCAGCGCATTGTGAGAGCAGCTGAGAAGATCGTGGGCACCTCCTTTCCCTCACTGCAGGACTTACACAGCAAACGCCTCACTCGGAAAGCCCTCTGCATGGCAGGTGATCCCACACACCCACTACACAGCTGCTTCAGACTGCTGCCATCAGGGAGGAGACTGAGGAGTCTCCAGGCTCGAACCAGCAGACTGAGAGACAGCTCTGTTCATCAGGCAGTCAGGATGCTAAACACTCTGCCTGCTCTGCCCCCCTCCCATTTGAACTGCCTTAACACTAAAACTTTCTCACACATTACCACACAACACAAAGATTTTAACACTGGACTCTGTGTCATCAAACGGGTTATTCACTAAACTCTCGGTCATGTGCTCATACAGTTTGCACTACTTCTCATACTTGCACTAATGTTTGTATTACATCACTGCCTATAGTCATAATACTGTTTACATTCTCTGTTTACATTTATTAATACTGTTTACTTTTATTACTACTGCTTACATTTAATTACTACTGTTTACATTTACACTACTCTAATATCTACACCACTGCTGATACATATACAGTGTGCTCTGACCGGTCTTATTTAGGGATGCCCAATGTGCCTTACTGCATATGCCACTTTTTGCCTCTATAACAACATCAACTACTACCTCATACATATACTGTGTACATTAACTCATACGCTGCTTTGCCACTTTGCAAATGTCAATGCTAGAAACCTTTAGTTTATTTTAGTTATACTTTTTATACTCTTTTTTTATACTAGTATGCAAAAACTCAGGACAGTATTATGTTCATTAAATGTTTAATGTTTTAGTTTTAGAGTTGGTGTAAATTTTCATACTCTTATACCACTATGCAAAAAACTCAGGACAGTGTTAGTTTTACTATTTTATGCTTATGTCTATTATTATATGTTTCAGTGTTTCAATGTTTAGATGTTTACTGTTGCACCGAGGGACTGAGAGAAACGCAATTTCGGTCCTGTGTATGTCCTGTACAGTACATATTGCAGATCTGACAATAAAGTTGACTTTGACTTTGACTTGACTTTGACTTTGAAAAGAAGGAACCTAGACCCAGACCAGTGGCCATTCCATATGTTGCAGGGGTTTCAGAGACATTGAGACGTTTATTTTCTAAACACAACGTCCCAGTGGCTTTTAAACCCCAAAATACATTACGGCAAAAACTGGTTCATCCCAAAGATCCAGTCCCCCGGCACAAACAGAGTAATATTGTGTATGCTGTTCAGTGTCAGGAGGGCTGTGATCAGTCTTATATCGGGGAAACTAAACAGCCACTGGCCAAAAGGATGGCCCAGCACAGAAGATCAACATCATCAGGTCAGGACTCTGCAGTCTACACTCATCTCCAGGCCAGCGGTCACTCTTTCAGGATGAAGATGTTCACATCCTTGATAGAGAGGAACGATGGTTTGAGAGAGGAGTAAAGGAGGCCATCTTTGTGAAAAGAAACCGTCCATCATTAAACAGAGGTGGAGGCCTCCGGGTTCAACTGTCCCCCTCTTACAATGCTGTGATTGCTGGTATCACTCAGCCCTCTGTGAATAGCAAACAACCATCAGGGTGCTAACGATCCATTGTTAGGCTGATGGTCCTCCTTGATCATGTGAGCAGCTGGTTTCGGCTGTCATCAGCCAACTGGTTGATCCACTGTGAGAGGGTGCTATTTATAAGACTGAGCTGAACCCAGCACCTCAGACTGAGGAAGTCTTTCGGACGAAAGACGAAACGTTTCTACAATTTTTTGCTTTGTTTTGTTTTTTTTTTTTTTTTGAATGTCCAGAGGACCAGACTTAGCTTTTTTAGATTTTTCTACCTGGATTATTGAGCATGCATCAGGGTAATAAAAAAAGAATTTATGCGGTCGTTATTCGTTTGCTTCATGCTTGTGTTTAGTGGAGAAATGAGAATTGGAAATTGGTTCATTATCCGATTTTTTATTACGATTCAAAAAACGAAAAACGGAAAAACACGTTTTTTTAAATTTAATTTTCATATTTTGTTTCAAACGAAAAAACAAATGAACGGATGATACACGGATTCCGTGGGACCAAAGTGCTGTACACAAACATAAAATACTATACAAAATAGAAAGGTCAGATATAAAAACTAGCATTTAAAATAATAAAAGTTTTACACAATAAAACAAAATCAAACATCTCGGATCGCGCCAAAAGCCAAAGAGAAAAGATGAGTTTTAAGAAGAGACTTGAAAACTACAATGGACGAGGCCTGTCTTATGTCACTCGGAAGATCATTCCAGAGTTTAGGGGCAATCACTGAAAAAGCACGGTCACCTCTGAGCTTAAGCTTAGTTTTTGGAATCCTTAGAAGCTGCTGGTATATAAATATAAAATGATGCAAAAAGATTTGATACAGTAAAGAGCCTAAAATTATTGTTTTAAATAAATGTTCTATTTGTTTACATTGTTGTTTATTCTTTTCAGCTTGTCAGTTACACAACTGCAACAAAATTTATGACCATTTCAATAAAAAAATAGTTTCTTAATCAAAAAATGGATTTTGAATCTAATCGTGACACCAAGAATCGTAATCGAATTGCCAGACACTGAAAGATTCTCACCCCAGTGAGTGTTTTCTAACTTTAAGCGTGTTTTAAGATACTCAACCCATCGGTTTTAAGCATATTTTGAACAAACACAAGAGGCTTGAATGTAATAGGACAGCTAATTAGCATCAGTTTTAAATGTGCTCTACGCCTGTTTTTCCATTCTATTTTAATCCAGAATATCTCCCGGCATGTGACGGTTCGTCTACAAATCTCATTGTGGACCCTCCAAGCTCTCTGGCTTCTGCCCCTGCTCCATCTGCAGCATCTACACCAGCCAGAGCCAGCACAGCGCAGCAGCCCGCTGAACTTGGTAAGAAGTAGGGATGCGCGATATAAACGGTACACAGTAGAAACGATAGAAATTTAGCCTACGATAGAGATCTGTCTTCTACCGGCTAACCGCAAAATCAAAGTTGTCCGATTTAATCTTTACTTTTTTTCAATTTAAAACTGTGCGTAAGTGGTGTTGAAGTGTACAATCAGAGTTAATCATTACTTTTTTGTGTTGAAAATTGTGCGTAAGTGGTGTTAGTCTTTTCTTCGATTGCTAAGTAGCGAAGCTATAAGCTTTTTTTTTTTTTTTTTTTTTTTTTTTTCCATTTATAGATGGCCTCCCTTCACACCTTATAGCCATCCTCTCACTCCAATATGTATTTTTTTTTAATAGAGAGAAAGAAAGAAAAGAGAAAGTGAGACAACAAAACAACAATTATCCACAAAAAGAGCACAAGGCAAACACACCAAACCTCCGTCCACAATCCTGCAAAGCACATGACAGAACACAGCAACGAAACATACAAGCATAAAGACTGATAATATTCATGACCTTGCATTAGATTTCTATATATAAACATACCCATACCTACAAATATATATACAGTATACATACATATATATTTATATTCATTTATATACCCATCTACATATATCTACATATACATCCCTGCATCCATTTGTGTGTGGTTGTGAGCATGCATAAGTGAATAAGGTTCCTCCAATAGAACATTTAGTAGCGATTGTGAAGCATCAGAGATCTGTCCCCCCAAAGCCCGAGACAGACGAAAGGGCGATCAAAGCCCAAGACCCCAGGAAGGACCCCGAGCCCAGAGTCCCCAGGACCACCCGAACAGGACGAGCCACTCGTCCACTCCCCAGATCCGACCAAGGGGAAGAACCGGACGAACCCCACCAGGGACCACACACAAGCCGTTTTCGCATTGGCCAGCCCTCAATGGCCCGGAGCTCCCCTGGGTGTCTCTGGGCCACCCGCGTTCATTACGCATTTGCCGCAAAGCCGCCTTGAAGTGGGTGGGCAGTTCTCTGGAAGTGGGTGGGGTGCTCTCTTCACGTGGGTGGAGTGTTCGTGTTTTAAGAGAGGAGACTCGGCAAAAAAAAAATTGTTAGCTGGATATATATATATTAGTGTTTCTGCGTTTAATTTTTGTTAATAACTGATCACAAATCAGCTTATGTTACAACGTAAATAACACGAAGCGCACACCCATTTCCGCCTTTCAGCGCGACCTGAATGTCATTAAACAGCATTAAACAATAACTAATATTGTCTAACTGTTGCGCGCAGCCAGGGTTTTAAAATATAACGAATAATCTCTAACTTTTACGTGCAGCTAAAATGTCAGGAGGAGTGATTGCTATATGGGCAAGTTAGACACCTGAAAAATCAGTCTGTTCGGATAGCACAACGAGTAAATGCGTTAACGTTTTGACCGGGAGAAGTGGGTTCGCTTCCAGCCTGGGACAAAGTTATTTTACTTTTTTTTTCTTTTTATTCACATTTTCTTTTAAATAAAAAGGAGTTTGCAAACAAACTCCTTTTTATTTAAAAGAAAATGTGAATAAAGAGAAAAAAAAAGTAAAATAACTTTGTCCCAGGCTGGAAGCGAACCCACTTCTCCCGGTCAAAACGTTAACGCATTTACTCGTTGTGCTATCCGAACAGACTGATTTTTCAGGTGTCTAACTTGCCCATATAGCAATCACTCCTCCTGACATTTTAGCTGCACGTAAAAGTTAGAGATTATTCGTTATATTTTAAAACCCTGGCTGCGCGCAACAGTTAGACAATATTAGTTATTGTTTAATGCTGTTTAATGACATTCAGGTCGCGCTGAAAGGCGGAAATGGGTGTGCGCTTCGTGTTATTTACGTTGTAACATAAGCTGATTTGTGATCAGTTATTAACAAAAATTAAACGCAGAAACACTAATTCAGCTAACAATTGTTTTAGGGGTTTCTCGTTTCTGTAGTTAAATTTGAATGAAATTCAACCCTCGCGCTGAGGTTGTTTGAATGAGTCCCGCCCCTGCTGCAAACAACGAATCAAATGAGAGCTGAAACTAGCCCTGTCGGGCTCGGCCCGATAAGAACCACGGTGAAGATGGTTCCAGAACAAGGGTGGATCCCGGGCGGAAAAGGTAAATGCGAAGACGCCGAACCCGGGTTAGAAGCTGGGAGAGCCGGGGAGGGCCGGCCAATGCGTAAGCGGCTACAATGACCCCCCGGGGTCAACAGCGACAAATGCACAGGCCCCCGCCAGAGCCCGCCGCACCGATGTAGCCCCAGGGCCGGACACCGATGCTCGGGCACCGGGGACGCCCACCCCTCAGGCCCAGACCCGACAGGACCAGAGGAACTATATTTTGCACTGTTTTGAACTACAAGAAAGAAACCTAATGCTTGAGTTGTTAATTATTTAAAAACTCTCTGGACCTAGAAGTGACATTTTCTTAATAGAGATTATTTTGTGGTATAGCAGTTTTCAAAATAAATTATGGCAAAAGGACACCCTATGCTTTTTTTCATTCCTATTGCAAGTTTTATACCAAAAACATATTGCAATATATATCATTATCGCCACCCTTCACAATACATATCGTGATATGAATTTTATGCCATATCACACATTCCTAGTAAGAAGCAACCTTCATGTTTCACATAATTGTATTTGTGTTGATAGGAAAGGACTTTTTTAAGTAAAAAAAAGTGCTGTGTAGTAAAACTACTCATTCACATTTTCCCACATGTAACTGAGTCAATGTTCTAGTTTCTACCCACCTGTTGTTTACTATCAGCACACTCATAAAGTTTGCATGATGTACAGAATCACCAAACTCATGTTGCAAACATCAAAGAGCTTTCTTCATTTGGAGCATCTTTCTTTGTTTTATGCATTTCTTCAACAACAGTATTGTAGCACCCTTTAGCCACTCGATTGGAATTAAAAACCAGAATGGAAGGGTGCTTGGGTTCAATAAATGATAAGTAGATACCACAAAGGTGTACCTAATGAATCATGTATTCTCAAGGTTTGGACTCCCCCTCAGGGTGAACACAGACCAAGGTACACACTTCACAGGTGAAGTAATGAAAGAACTGTGGAAGATGCTAGGCGTCAAAGCCAACTTCCAAATTGGCTACCACCCACAGGCTTCAGGCCAAGTTGAGAGAGCAAACAGAACTGTGGTGAGTATTTTGAAGAATTACGTAGCTGCAAACCACAGGGACTGGGACGTGAAACTCCCTCTGGTCCTCATGGCCATAAGAGCCACTCCACACACATCAACTGGCATATCTCCCTTCGAGATGATGACCGGTCGACAAATGACTCTCCCTCTACACCTGTTGTACCAACCAGGCGACGCCACCATGGCGACAGCCTACACCACACAACAATACATGAAAGACTTGAATAAACACCTCAGAAACACTTTTGCTTTTGCCCAGAAAAACCTGGAAAAGTCCGCTGAAGGACGCAAGGCATACTATGACCAAAAGGTATCTCACGAGGAACTCCCAAGTGGGAGACAGGGTCTGGTACTTTATATTATTCTCTGTACCAGAATGTTCTACCACAAACACTTCCCATCAGTAGAATCCACTGCTAAGCTGCTCTGATACTCTTTAACAAAGGTGCAGCTAATTTATATTCTCTAAGAATCAAAATTGATAAAACTAAATTATATCTATGGAAAAGTAGTGAAAACCCTGTACACCTTTTTCAAAAATCTATCAACACACACAACTATTGTACCGCACATTCAGGCACAAACATACATATTCACATTAATCTGTCTGAAACTTTCACATTCTTAACAACCTTCAATCCTTCCTGGACCTCCTGGATCAAACTCACAGTCATTCTTCACAGGTGTAAGAATAACCATATGTAATGTCAACATACATTGAAAACAACAATTAAGGTTTCAACAAATATTGAGAAAACCTTGGCATATATTAGTGATTAGTTGGTTAGTTTGTTAGTTAATGTGATTAGTTCTGCTCTGCTGTATGTTCCACACCTTATCCTGTAGGATNTGCAACATTAAGCATTCATTCAACATTAATTAATCAGCTGAAAAGGGGAGAAATGTAAAACCAGTTAATTTGTTCTGCTCGTCCAGCACAGCTGTGGAATCATGTGATTGTAAAGTGCATTTCCCCTTTTCAAATATAAATTATTCACAATTTTATCTTGCACGTTCTGTCACAGGGCTGACAGATCATCAGAAGTCCAGTAGAAACAGATTTAACCTGTAAATGAAGAATAACAAAGAGTCAGCGCTAACTTCAGACCAAGGTGGGTTCAGCAGGAATCTTGATCCACCACTATCCAACAACCTGCTTCGAGACACTCAGTAAAATGATTTTATGTAACTGTATGATTGACAGGCATTCCTGTAACGGCTGTGAAATTAAACTGCAGAAAATTAACTACCACGGATCTCCTTGATCTGCTAATTTCAGTGTCTGGGCATACCTGAATCTGAACATCTGCAAACTCTGTTTCACCTGTCCCTCTTCTGAGCAAGAAGTGAGGATCCTCATCACGAGACCTGTTGACATTGTTGTGAACAACTTCAGGGGAGCCTGTCTTAGCTTTCGGTTCAACCCACAGAGTGAGGCCTGCAATTAGAATTCCCAAAGTGGTTATCACACTTAACCTAACCGCTCGATAATTCATTCTTCCTGTAACAATTATGTATAACAAACAATGTCCCCTTTTTATGTAATGTTATCTTAAGACTGTTTTGATTTTTTCCTCAAGTTGTATCGTGACTTTGGGACCGGTCGATCTACGTTCCCAACTGGAGATTGAGGGTCAGCGTCACTCTGTACAGATGGCTCACTCAGCTCCTTAGACACACCCAGCTCCTCAGACGCGCTCAGCTCAGCTAAGTCGTCTCGTACCTGCTGTAGAGTGCGTTGAGAAGGGTCAGAACTTCAATTGAAATATAATTCAGCTCAGAGCTAGCTCTCCCTCTTTGAAACAAGACGGCATCCACAAATCTGTATTTTTCATCCACATCTAAGTGAAATGGCAAAAAGTAATCTGGGTAACAACAAAAAAACACGCATCAAACAAAGCTTGTTCAATTCCAACAAACGCCCTGTCAGCCTCCTCTGTCCACTGCAGTGGGGATACATGATTTTATATCCCACAGCAGAAATCAGGCTTCTCAGAGGAGCCACCTTGCGACTGAAATCAGGAATAAAATTCTTACTGTAATTGATCAACCCCAGAAATTTTAACATCATCCTAACATTTTCTGGTTTAGAATGATTCAAAATGGAGCTCTTCTGAGATGGCATCAAGTGTAGGCCAGAGCAAGAGATTAATCTACTCAGGAACGTAAGTAAGTGTAATGTTTCCCCTTAAAGGTAAATGCAAACAGATCCCTTGACCCTGCATCCAGAGGCACACAAAAAATGCATTAGTCAGGTCTATACAAGTGAAAAATTTGTGTTCAGGCTGAATAGCATTAATCATGACGTAAGGATTTGGAGTTCCATAATTAGACGGAACAACAACCTTATTTATCGGCCTCAAATCATGGACTAAACGGTAATGGGATTTATCAGCTTTTGGAACCGGGTGGAGAGGTGTGTTCTGTGGTACAATGTACGTATTTGGTATACTGTATCTCGTCTACACACTGTGCTCAATAAACTGCAAGAAGCTGGTGTCACATTAAACCTAGATAAATGTGACCTAAGCAAAAAGGAAGTAAAGTTCCTCGGACACATTTTGTCTGCAGCAGGAGTCCAGCCGGACCCAGACAAAATAAAAGCAGTTTTAGCAATGAAAGAGCCAACAAATGTCAGTGAAGTGCGCAGCTTTCTTGGTATGGTCAACCAGTTGGGCAAATTCATCCCAGGCCTGGCTGAAAAGGATAAGCCCCTAAGAGACTTGCTCTCAAAGAAAAATCAGTGGGTTTGGAGCTGTGCACAACAAACCGCATTTGATCAGCTGAAAAGAGAACTAACATCAACATCGGTTCTTGCACTCTACGACCCTAACAAAGACTTAAAACTGTCTGCAGATGCCTCATCTTATGGTCTGGGAGCAGTTCTGTTTCAAGAAGAGAGAGGGCAGTGGAGACCTGTGGCTTACGCATCTCGCTCTTTAACAGAGACGGAGCAGAGATATGCACAGGTGGAGAAGGAGGCCCTGGGACTAACATGGGGATGTGAAAGATTTAGAGATTTCCTCATCGGGAGACACTTCTCCTTAGAGACTGATCACAAGCCACTCATCAGCCTGCTAGGACAACAGGCACTAACAGAACTTCCACCCAGGATCCAGCGGTTCAGAATGAGACTGATGAGGTACAGTTACACCATCACACACACCCCAGGCAAGGCACTTCTAACAGCAGACACACTGTCACGTGCACCAGTTAATCAGGACCCTGATTTTAAGAACACAGCTGAACTACTAGAGGACACAAACATCTATGTGGATGAAATTATAAAGAGCATGCCTGCTAGCTCTATGTACCTCACACAGCTAAAAGCACAGCTAAAAAGTGACAGCATTTGCTCAGAAGTCATGTCATTTTGTCAAAGTGGCTGGCCAGAGTACAACCATCTCAAGGGCCCAATAAAAGCTTATTGGCCACACAGAGACACTTTAACAGTGTATAACGAGTTGTTGCTAAAAGACACCAGACTAGTGATTCCTTCTGCCATGCGTGGTTCCGTTCTCTCAGCCCTACATGAGGGACACCAAGGTATGTCCAGATGCAGAGAGAGAGCAAGAGAGACAGTGTGGTGGCCTGGCCTGAGTGGTCAAATAAATGAACTTGTGAAAAACTGCACAATATGCATTAAAGAGCGTCCCAACCCAGTGGAACCATTAATGCCAAGTGAACTCCCAGAAAGACCGTGGCAGAAAATTAGAGCAGACCTTTTTACATTCAACAGCAACAACTACATACTTCTGGTGGACTACTACTCCAAGTTTGTGGAAATAGCAAAACTGTCATCCACAAGATCTGAAGACGTCATAGTACACCTAAAGTCAATCTTTTCCAGACATGGGATTCCAGAGCTTTTCTACAGTGACAATGGACCTCAGTTCTCGAGCCAGTCCTTCAAAACCTTTGCAGCAGCTTATGGCTTCAAACACACAACAAGCAGCCCAAGGTTTGCACAAAGTAACGGAAAGGCTGAGCGGTATGTTCAAACTGTGAAAAACTTGCTTAAAAAGGCAGAAGACCCATATCTAGCACTACTGGCTAATGGATATAGCCCGGCGCAACTACTAATGGGAAGGAGACTTTGCACACCTGTTCCCCAGCTTCCTTCTTTGCTCGTGCCCAGTCTGTCCAACAAAACTACACTGAAGAAGAAGGAAGAGGGGAGGAGGTTGAAAGACTGTGCCGTGTATAACAGGAGACATCGTGTGAGAGAACTTCCTCCACTCTCACCAGGACAACCAGTATAGATTACAGACACAAAGTGTGAAGGGACTGTTATTTCATCCCACTCCACACCTCGTTCATACGTTGTGGAGAGCCCTTCAGGAGCCATCAGGAGAAATAGGCGCTTCCTGCAGCCATTGCCAGAAATCACACCTAAGGCCCTGTTTACACGGACACTGTGTGGGGGAAACGGATGTTTTGGGTATGTTAATTAGGTGAAAAGTTTTGCATTGACACGGTCGAATTCTGTGGATACGACTCTCCCCCTCCACCCCCCCGTCCTCATGATTTCATTGTAGTTACCATGCTGGGCCATTAGATGGCGCTGTGATTTTTGGAACCTTCACTACTGCGCATGCGCCGCCGCTGCCTGAGGTAAACAGACCAGCTGCTTTGTCTGTTTTCCTCTCTGGCTAAAATCAGCTAACTACAAGTTGTTGTCAACAAGTTAACAACAAGTTAAAGCTGGAATTTGGATAAGAGTCAACAGATTTGAGTCAGTGGGACCCGCTTCATCTAACAAGCTGCACACCACACACGCTGAGCCTGTGGACCAGAACCAGAACCGCTGAGTGGACTGTGGACCAGAACCGGACTTTCCAGCGTGATAAACAGCTGACTTACAGCAGGTAAATCAACGTTCTTAATATAATGTTTGCTTGTGTTTACTTTGATCACACAACAACTGAGTTTTTATTTATTTATTTATTTATTTCTGCCAGGTGGAGAAGCTGTCGCTCCAGCAGGCAGACGGTTCGGCGCGGTTCTGATGGGTCCAGATGAACACACAGCACGAGTCCAGTTCATTAACATAGTTACAGTTCGGTTCACGTGTTTTAATAGTGTGTTCAGTTTAATTCTCAGTGTTTGTGTTACGTAAAGTTTGTGGTGCTGAATAAATAAATAAATAAAAAATAAACCTGGTGTCTTCATTTTCACAGCACGTTACGCACTGTTTAAAAAATGTAACGAGTCCAGATAGATACTGTAGTTCAGATAAATTTACATCTCCCACGCCAACATAAATACTGTTTATTATTGTTAAACTGTTATATTTTGCAACGTGACACGTGAAATGTCAGACTGTCCGCGCGTGCGGGCTGCGCGCATGTGGTTGACACAAAAGCTCCACGGGAGATGTTTACATTATCAGCGGGGGGTCAGCGAAAAACTTCCACCTTGAGAGCAGGGTCAGAAAAGTATCGGTGTCATCGAGGGGGGCCAGCAGCGTCGTGTAGGCGATAAGCAAAGTCGCAAAGAAAAAGTAGCGGTTACACTCAAAATACGCGCCGTGTAAACTGGCCCTAAGGTTCAGGTTCACCGATCATAACAACAGAAGAGGCCCGGGCCACATTGAACCAACCAGTTTCAACAACTCTGACTTCAAAGACAGCTGACCAAAGTCCTGTCAAGACAAGATGTGGCAGGGTTGTCATAAAACCACAAAGACTGAACTTGTAAAAGTGAATTGGGTGTGAAGAGAAAAAAAAAGGAGTGTGTTCTGTTATTTGGTTGAAAACAGAAAGGAGTGTGTTCTGTTATTAGTTTGAAAAAAAAGAGGTGTTCTGTTATTTGCTTGAAAACAAAAAGGAGTTATGTAAATCGAAAAACAAAAAGCGTTTTCCTTATATGTGGTAGTTACCCTGTCATATATGTTTTGTTTCTCAAAGAAAGGAGGATGTGGTACAATGTATTTGGTATACTGTATCCGGTTTTATTGTGAAAGGGTACGGGGGTTGTTTCCGGTTTCACGAAGAATAAAGATGTTCTCTGAGTTGCTCTACAAAGTGTTGTTCGAATCCTTGTGTAAAACACGACATGTTCCAGCTCGAAACTGTACACCCCAGCGTCCAGCAAACCCTTAATACTGTAGTTTGCTCAATCCCTTCAATTTGCTCATGTCTGAGTCTGTACTGATGTTTAAAATAGGAATTGTGCCCGGCTTCAGAGTTATTGAGACAGGTGACACATCCAGCAACCCTACATCTAGAATTCCTGGCCCAAAGTGTTTCAGGCAAACTGGCTAACAGTTTTTCTGTATCAACATGATCTGAGTTTTCTCTGCCATGTGTTCTAGGCAAAAAATGTTTCTCAGGTAACAATAATGTAAATGATCTGATTGTGATCCTGTAAGTGTCAGTCTCTGGAGAATAGTGTAAGAGAGGATTTTGTGTGGGCACCCATTCCCGGACAGCAAGACAGCGTGTCATCATAGGACCTAAATTCTTTGCTTCCTAGGGATGGGGCAGATCCGATCCAGTATCGGCATCGGTATCCGATACCAGCATTATTTAAGTATCGGGTATCGGATCAAACCTGCCGATACTTTTCCGATCCAGCTTCAAAGAGCACTTGTGTTCAATCACATTCTGTGACTGCACTTCTTAACATTGTGTGAGATAAACCCAATGAAGACACTCTTAAGCCTTACAAAAGGGAACCCACTGACTTTAACAGCACACAGGACAGGAGGCAATTATACCACACACATGTCCTCCTTACTCATGGTGCAGCTGAAAAAACTAAAAAAGCGCTAAGCATGATGGGAAAGACAACACAGCCACTCCCCTTAACCACTAAGAGAGTGTATTTTGTTGTCTTTCCCATTATAACCAATAGTTATAACCAATAGTTTGTCCAGCTATAGCTGAAAAAACTAAAAAAGTGCTAAGCATGATGGGAAACACAACACAGCCACTCCCCTTAACCAATAAGAGAGTGGATTTTGTTGTCTTTCCCATAATGCTTAGCGTATTTTTAGTTTTCCAGCTTTAGCAGAGAGCCATGAGCTACTGTTGTTTTTAGTTTTTCGGATTTAGCTGGAAAAGTTTTCCAGCTAAATCTGTTTTCCAGCTATAATCCACTCTCTTATTGGTTAAGGGGAGTGCTGTGTTGTCTTTCCCATCATGCTTAGTGCTTTTTTAGTTTTGTCAGCTGCACCATGAGTAAGGAGGACATGTATGTGGTATAATTGCCTCCTGTCCTATGTGCTGTTAAAGTCAGTGGGTTTTCTATTGTAAGGCTTAAAAGAGTCTTCATTGGGTTTATCACACAATGTTAAAATGCATAGTTTGGGTGCAAAAGTTTCATTATACAGAGTCACATACCTGAACAGTATCGGATCGGAAAAGTATTGGTATCGGTCGATACTGAGTTAATAAGTATCGGATCGGAAGTGAGAAATGTGGATCGGTGCATCCCTGTACCAGACGTGACCTTCAATGACACATGTGGTGCTGATACATCACCAAGCATGTCCAGGCAACTTCACAGCTGCCGCCACTCCCTCAGGGGCAACATAGATGTCCATGAGTTCAGCCACCGGATATTCACCAGTTTCCTGACAATGCTCCAGCAGTCCTACCCAGAGTGCATCATAGGCCTCAGCACCATACAGTTCATATTTCAGCGTGCAGTGTGCCACATCAGGAGGCGTGTCATAGGGTCTTATGACATTAATCCAGGCGTCCCAGCTCTGCAGACTGTTGTACAAGAGCATGGTGGTGAAATCAGGCACAGCTCTCCACCAAACCTCAACTTGAAGTTCAGCTGGACCGGACTCAGCAGAAGTCCCATGGGCCTGAATCAGCTGATGTAGAGAGCCTTTAACTGTAGCACAGCACTGAACAGTTCCATCAGGAAAGCTTAGTTGCACATTGTCAGGAGTCATCATTAAAGTCACGTTCTGATCACACAAAATGTCTCGTCCAATCAAGTTCACTGGACATGAGGCAGAAATCAGGAAGGAATGTTCAAAGCGCAGGTTGTTCCCTGGTTTGCCCGAAAATCCAACAACAGGTCCGGTATTCTTTGATCTAGGGAGTGGCGTGTTAACTGTCGAATACCTGGCTCCTGTATCAACCAT
This sequence comes from Garcialebias charrua, assembly GCA_038048925.1. Taxonomy (NCBI): domain Eukaryota; kingdom Metazoa; phylum Chordata; class Actinopteri; order Cyprinodontiformes; family Rivulidae; genus Garcialebias; species Garcialebias charrua. The sequence goes on along the minus strand of JBBPBX010036172.1, from coordinate 12,827 downwards.
ACACATGTGATTTCGGCCATTTATGGTCACTGAAACCAAAGGTTCAGGATACAAGATGCCACCTACTGCCGATCCTGGGCACCCCTATTGAACAAGAAATTGGCCTGGGGCCTGATTATGGGCCCCTGGTGAAGGGCCAGGCTGAGTGTGAGGGGGTGTAGTCTGGGGAGGTGGGTATACATCAAGTGGATATGGAGCTGGTGCCACCTCCTGTCTCAAGAACTCCTGTTTAGTAGGACACTGAGATGACCAGTGGCTGAGGCTGTGACCGGTCTGTGGACTGAGGGTTTCCCTCAGACGTTTGGTACGACCTCTGCGCCAGGATGTGGTCTGGCCCAGAGGTCTCTGCTGATATGAATAGTCAGAGGATACATTAGGACCCACCAGGGAAGCTGGCTGAACCAGAGGCATTTGAATTGCATTCATCTTCATGAGATAAACAGGGACTTTAACTCCCTATCTTCAGACTCTTTTATCCAAAGTTTGATCTACAAAATGAATCATAATTCATCTTAGTCAGGCCAACAACAGACGTCCTCTCTAGCTATTAAAGTTTATTAATAAGATAAATATGAACATATTAAATATGAATCCAAAGTTATTCATGAGGGTAATATGCTTATCTACAGAGCCAGCAGTGGTAGGAATTCCACCCATCAGTGTCTGCACATGCTCCTGCAACACGTTTCCATTCTGAGTTGATTTAGTTTGTAAAACACCCCCTGTAACGAGCAGCAACTCTGAGCCGGTCCCTGTAACGGGTCCAGAACCAGTAGTCAACTCATTCAGATTTATGGATGAGAGCTCCATCAGAGGCATCTGTGTCTGTGGAAGTAGGTTCACAGGTGCGTATGGGGGAGGACGGAGGGGAACCTCAAGGAGATGTCTCTTTCCTGGTACCAGGATGGGAGGAGGGGAGTCTTATCTGTAGGAACCACAGTAAATCAGTGGGGGAGGCATGTGTAGCAGCTCTGTGCGCAGCTCTCTGTATAGCCACAGCACCACAAATGCAAGACCAGTCTAAAAACCATATATATATATATATATATAT
>JBBPBX010036171.1:20056-31636 GCA_038048925.1 Garcialebias charrua | reverse complement strand
CTTCACTGGCATTACTTTCATTTGGATCCTTCACCTCCAGTCTGGGTGTCCATGGAGGTTCATACTGGAGGTACTGGAATTTCTCTGCCATCACTTTTAGGTTCGCCTTTTCCTCTGACCTGTTCAGTTCCATTTGGTGGCCCAGTGGTTAAACAGTCTCTTAAAATCTGGTCTCAATTCAGAAAAACTCTTGGTCTCCAGGCTTTTTCACTTTTAAGTCCTGTTGCAGGTAATCACCTGTTTGCTCCATCAGCTGGATTTCGAGTTTGGCATGAAAAAGGAGTTAAATGCTTTGCAGATTTATATTCAAATGGATGCTTTTCCAGCTTCTCTGAACTAACAGAGAAGTTTGGAATTGCATCCTCAAATTTTTTCAGATTTCTTCAGGTCAGGCATTATGTGAAAAGTATGACACCACAATTTCCTTATAAACCTCCAGATAACCCTCTTGATGCATTTCTGTCAATCAATCCCACTTCCAAAGGTGTGTTGTCTCAACTTTATAGTCTTATCTTCAGATTGAATTGTCCATCTCTGACTGCTATTAAAACAGTCTGGGAACAAGACCTTCAATCCCCCTTCTCTGACGAGGTGTGGGACTCTATTCTGGATCAGGTGCATTCAACTTCAATGTGTGCTCGTCACGCACTCCTGCAATTTAAAGTTGTCCATCGGGTACACTATTCTAAAGTTAAATTGGCGCGCATTTATCCAAACGTGGATCCAACGTGTGACAGGTGTAGGAGTGCACCTGCTACACTAATCCATATGTTTTGGTCTTGTCCTACCCTGGCTAACTTCTGGAAATCAGTTTTCCACACTATATCTGAAGTTTTGCAATGTGAGATTGAGCCAAAGCCCATCTCCGCCGTCTTTGGAGTGGCCCCAGAACTAGACATACCACGCTTTAAACAAAGAATGCTTTCATTTTTATCTTTACTTGCCAGGAGAGCCATTTTATTAAAGTGGAAAGATCCAGCTCCCCCGTCACATTCACATTGGATCAGGGATATTATGTTATGTATGGACTTAGAAAAGATAACATTTACTTTCCGGGGTTCTGAAAATAAATTTTATAAAGTTTGGTACCCCTTCTTAACAGTTTATGAGAAATCTTCTACAACTGTTGTTGAGTAGCTCTATCCCCCCCCCTCCCATATCTTTTTTTTTTTTTCTCTTTGTAGTTTACTTAATTTTACCTTATATAGTTTATGGACATGGGTCTATCTAAAATAGCATTGTATAATTGTGATTTATTTTATTTTATTAATTATTGCATTGTAGAATTGTGACTGATTTTAATTTATTTTATTCATTGTTATTACTACCACCTCTACTTTGCGCAAATGTTATTTGGTGGGTTTATCTGCTGTCTGGGGTTTTGTTTTTGGGTTAAAATCTGTGAATATTAGCTTGTTATGCACGTTTTTGTACCATATTTGTCAATACAGCTAATAATCAATAAAAAATATATAAAAATGAAATGTTACATTTACTCAGATTCATCTTTTGATCTGTCATCTATGTTCTATTGCGAAAAAAAACATTGACATTTGCCATCTCCACATCATTGCATTCAGTTTTTATTCACAATTTGTTTAGTATCCCAACTTTTTTGGAATCCGGCTTGTAGTCAGTACAATAAACCAATTCAAAACACTTTATAAAAAAAGAATGATTAACTCTTATACAACTTTGAGTTATTAATGGGAAGAGTGGTATATTCTTATGTATGTAATTGTTGATATATTGTTTGCAACTTGTTTTGTTAATTTAATGTATACGGCCATGACATTTTTGTAGTTACTGAGAAAGTTGGAAGGTCTATACAAGATTTTCTTCTTACTGCTCCCTCTTCACTCGTGTAAATATGTGTTGTCAGAGAATGTGTTTGTAAACTGATGATTGTTTTTAATCGAGTGAATAAATTGATTGATTGATTGATTGATTGATAGTTATGATCCAATTCTGATCAATACAGATTTGCTTATTTGTTCAACACCTATTATTGTTGGTTTCAAACTACAATACAATAGTGTTAAATAACAGGCCATGAGCTTACAAGCATATTTATCCATCCATCCATCCATTTTCTTCCGCTTATCCGGGGTCGGGTCGCGGGGGTAGCAACCTAAGTAGGGAGGCCCAGACTTCCCTCTCCCCAGCCACTTGGAGCAGCTCCTCTGGGGGAATCCCAAGGCGTTCCCAGGCCAGCCGAGAAACATAGTCCCTCCAGCGTATCCTGGGTCTTCCTCTGGGTCTCCTCCCGGTGGGACATGCCCGGAACACCTCACCAGGGAGGCGTCCAGGAGGCATCCTAACCAGATGCCCGAGCCACCTCAACTGGCTCCTCTCGATGTGGAGAAGCAGCGGCTCTACTCCGAGTCCCTCCCGGATGACTGAGCTTCTCACCCTATCTCTAAGGGAGAGTCCAGCCACCCTGCGGAGAAAACTCATTTCAGCCGCTTGTATCCGAGATCTTGTTCTTTCGGTCATAACCCAAAGCTCATGACCATAGATGAGGGTGGGAACGTAGATCGATCGGTAAATTGAGAGCTTTGCCTTTTGACTCAGCTCTCTCTTCACCACGACAGACCGGTACAGCGCCCGCTTCACTGCGGACGCTGCACCTATCCGCCTATCGATCTCACGCTCCAGTTTTCCCTCATTCGTGAACAAGATCCCGAGATACTTAAACTCCTCCACTTGGGGCAGGACCTCCTCCCCGACCCGGAGAGGGCACGCTACCCTTTTCCGGCTCAAGACCATGGCCTCGGATTTGGAGGAACTGATCCTCATCCCGGCCGCATCGCATTCAGCTGCAAACCGCTCCAGTGAAAGCTGTAGATCACGAGCTGATGAAGCCAATAGGACCACATCATCTGCAAAAAACAGAGAAGCGATTCTAAGGCCACCAAAACGGATCCTCTCAACACCTTGGCTGCGCCTAGAAATTCTGTCCATAAAAGTTATAAACAGAATCGGTGACAAAGGGCAACCTTGGCGGAGTCCAACTCTCACCGGAAACGAGCCTGACTTACTGCCGGCAATGCGGACCAAGCTCTGACACCGGTCGTACAGGGACCTAACAGCCCATATCAATGGGCCTGGTACCCCATACTCCCGGAGTACCCGCCACAGAACCCCCCGAGGGACGCGGTCGAATGCCTTTTCCAAGTCTACAAAGCACATGTAAACTGGTTGGGCAAACTCCCACGCACCCTCCAGGACCCTGTTGAGGGTGTAGAGCTGGTCTAGTGTTCCACGACCAGGACGAAAACCACACTGCTCCTCCTGAATCCGAGGTTCGACTATCCGACGGACCCTCCTCTCCAGAACCCCTGAATAGACCTTACCAGGGAGGCTTAAGAGTGTGATCCCTCTATAGTTGGAACACACCCTACGGTCCCCCTTTTTGAATAGGGGAACCACCACCCCAGTCTGCCAATCCAAGGGAACTGCCCCCGATGTCCACGCGATATTGCAGAGTCGCGTAAGCCAACACAACCCCACAACATCCAGAGCCCTAAGGAACTCAGGACGAATCTCATCCACCCCCGGAGCCTTGCCACCGCGGAGCTTTTTAACCACCTCGGCGACCTCCGCACCAGAGATTGGAGAGCCCGATCCAAAGTCCCCAGGCTCCGCTTCCTCAGTGGAAGACGTGCCAGTAGGATTGAGGAGGTCTTCGAAGTATTCCGCCCACCGACTCACAACATCCCGAGTTGAGGTCAACAGCACGCCATCCCCACCATAAATGGTGTTGGTCGCGTACCGCTTTCCCCCCCTGAGACGCCGGATGGTGGACCAGAATCGCCTCGAAGCCGTACGGAAGTCATTCTCCATGGCCTCTCCGAACTCCTCCCACGCCCGAGTTTTTGCCTCAGCAACCACCCGAGCCGCATGCCGCTTGGACTGCCGGTACCTATCTGCTGCTTCCGGGGTCCCACAGGCCAAAAAGGCCCAATAGGACTCCTTCTTCAGCTTGACAGCATCCCTCACCGCCGGTGTCCACCACCGGGTTCGAGGGTTGCCACCACGACATAGCATATTTATACAAAGATTAATTTTAAACAAACATTCCAGTAGTTAGTATTTACACACAATTCTGCGTTGATTTTGATCATTTCTATGTACCTACTTGTAAACAAGTATCTGACTGACATATTTTTAATCCTCGTAAATTTACCTTAGTTTTGTCTAGTTTACTTTGAAAAACTCCAAGACCACCATCGTTTAAATTTAAATGCGTATAAAAAGCACCAGACCATAAACATGCTTTGTACCAATTGTTGTTGGATCTTAATCGTTATCTTTAATGTTTAATTTCTTGTAACACTAAATAAAATAAGAACATTGGTTGATAATAAGTACGTCGTAAGCTAAATACTTTATATTAAATGCTCTTTCGGTGACTGAGGGCGGTATGGGATGGCCTAGCATTACGATGTTAGCATAACAAGCTAAGAGAGCTAAATCAGTCTCGTTGCCGCTGTTTTCTTGCTACTTACCTTATTTTTATCATGTCATTTTTATTGAGACAACTTCAGCTTTTCCTAAATGGAGCAAAAACTAAAGCCGAACGTGTTTATCACTATAGTCCCAAAAGGTATGTAAAATTGTTTAGCTTATAAGCTTTATTTCCTTTGCTGCCTAAATTGTGGCCAGGTATTGCTAGAAATTCTCCTTTATTTCAAAACTGATAACAAATAAGACAAAAATGGCCGTATTCAACCTAATTGGCAACCGTTTCTTTAGCGCCCTTGAACGGGACACAAAATATGGAATGGGTTTATGCAGAAACTGGATTGCCGCACCATAAGATTGTTGTTCAAATGCGGGGATTGAAAAGCCTATTAAATTTCATTTATATTTGAAAATAAAAAACAAACATTTAAAAGGTGAGATTGATAGATTAGTGTGTTTTTAACCATACCGGGTACATTGAATCAAGTACCTTCAAAATTGCTTCAAAATTCTGAATTTGGAGAGCACTGACTTCTATAAAGCTCATTGCTATTAGTGACTTACCCTTTTTGTTTAGGTACAGCTATAAAGTATCTAAAATCTTATAGAATTTTTTTCAAAATTTTTCATACAAAATTTTTATTAAATTACAGTAGTCACTTAAACATAAGCCTGTTTTCTCAGCTCGTCAACAATATACTGTATCTGGAATAACATTGTCATGAACTGTAATAACTGTAATCATAACAACCTTGTTATTAACAAGGTGATGTTCTCTAAAAAATTGACTTTATAAAGAAGTGTACTTTGAAAGTCTATGCCATTTTCTGAACAGAGATTAATTTTTCTTGTGTGATCAGAAAATGACCTTTTACAGGGCATACATGGTAGGACTTGTTGCTTAATTTTAGATAAATATTAATTCCCTGAAGACAAATGTATCTACAATTATTATTGATCTGCAAGACATCTTCAAGGAGCTGTTGAGGGAGGGATAGCTTTAAATTCTTTGTTTGTTGAAATAAAAAAGGCATCTCAACCAAAATCCTTACCAATGTCTAGATACTGTACAGTGAATAGTGTCACCAGCTTCATCACAATGTGGCACAAGAACTGCACTGTGCATGAGAGGAAGGTGCTCCAGCGTGTGCACAGCAAATTTCTGGAATAACTTTCCTTTCATTACAGGTCATTTTGTTAGTCAGGTTTAGGTTTGTAAAAACTTGTTACAGTATAGGGTTTTACCCACACAACCATCAGGAGGGCTCCCAACATAATCAAACAAAACCCATCCTCAATATAACCTTCTCATGCTCCTCCCCTTAGGGAAGCACTGAAGGAGAGTAAACTAACTGACCACAAGACTGATTAAAAAAATATCTAATAAGATGCTAGATGATTTGAGACAACGATATGACAAAGAGAGATCCTTTATCTTAAATAACATAAGTTGAGTGTGGCCTTTTCTCCTGACACACCCTGACCTTTGACTCTTACCATGAAATCTCAACTAATCACTTACAAAATGGGAATGGTTGTCACAAAACTGAGCATAACAATAGGGAATGGTTGTCACAAAACAGAGCATAACAATAGAGACCTTTGCAAGAAAAAACATAAAACAATATTTATTTTAAAACCTGGACTAGACCATTATTTAGGAAAATAACGAAAAGTTAACCTTTTGGCTTAACATGAAAAATACATTGGCCATCCAACTGCCGCCTTATTTTCTCCGCAACCTTGTCACCAGAATCAAAAAAAGCGTTCAATACAGGATCAACTGGACTTTATTTGTTGCAGAAAACGTTTCGACTTCTGTCCAGAAGTCTTTTTCAATTCTGAATGGAAGCTGTGAGAACGAGAAGTTTTATACAGGCTTACAAGTCACGCACCAACATATGAAATTGGAAACTGAGATAACACCACAAATTAACTAACATGCCCATTCTATTTAAATTGACAAAACGACACATCCCAGCTTAACAAAGGGGGGTTTGTAACACATACATGTAAATTGAAAGATCACACCTTAAACAGTAGGAGGTTCCCTTGAGGTCTCTGTTAGGTCTCTGTTTCTGCAACAAATAAAGTCCAGTTGATCCTGTATTGAACGCCTTTTTTTGATTTCATCATGTCCTGGACGACTGAGAATCTTCACCAGCATGCAACTTGTCACCAGAAGATTTTCACACAAAGCTGGACAAAAATTTTAAAGCACAAATGCAAACATAATTGTTATATTACAACAAGGGATGAAAAACATAACCTTTAAATTGTAATATAGATTTCTAAAAAATTTACACTACAGCTAATTTAACTTTTATTACAGCTTGCAAGAAAAAACATTTAATGGAGGGATTTCATTTTATTTTTTTACAGCATGACGTCAAAATTTCTGCCTTAAAACAAATCTGTAAACACTGAAGTCAAATCCACCAGCTCCACTAATGAATACAGTATTGGGTTTTCTCTTGACATCTTTGAAATCGTTGGTAACAGTATTGTACAACTTTACCAGTTATTCATGTCCTTAAAATTTTTCCATATTTGGCAATTCTTCCCATCAGAAGGGCAGGGCTATCCAAATGGTGGCCCGCAGGCCACTTATGGCCCACCAGTGAGTTCATAATTTATTTTTTGAAAGGGTTCTGTGTTTGTGTTTGGTTTGGGTTCTGTTCATTCTATTTATGATTCAATGCAACAAAATAAACAAATTTAAAAGGTAACAGCACATTGTAATACTTGGTTAATTTACATAATGACTTTAATTGCTGGACGTCCAGCCCCTGAGCTGTTAGCTTTCAGTACTGTGGCCCCTGAGCAGTTTAGTTGAATAGCCCTGATCTAGGGTTTGTCCCCAGCCTCTGCAGAATGCCAAAGTACCCTTGGGCTGCATTATGTTTATTTGGTGTAGGAGTGAGAATATAACAATGCTGTAAACAGAGTCTGTGGTAGATTTACTGAAATAAAGGTATGCTCAAGAATTAATCAAGTCAATTGACTTTCACAAAGGTGCATTTAAATGTAATAGCATGGTCACAAGTTGAACAAAGTTCATCAAAGACTGAGGACTCTTCTTGTAGCAAAGAAAAAGAAGTACAGGTATCTGTCATGAGGGGTAGGGTTGGATCCTGGAAAACAGACTTGAGGAGCCCAAAAATTAAAAGTAAATTCTATTTTTCCCAAGCAAATAAAACGCTGACACGGAAGCAAAACTTACAGAAACAGAAGACCGGGCACAAGGGAGGCATGAAGAGGACTGGACACGGCATGAAAACTAATGATGCTCAACTGAGGAAGGAGCGAGAAGTGAAGGAAAGACTGAGGCTTGATGAGAGGAGTGGCTGCAGGTGTGACTGGTGAAACAGAGAACAGGTGGAGATGAGCCTGGCAAGCTGACTGGAGGGAGAAGTGGTTGGTGGCACAGAGAAACACTGGAAACAAGAACTGAACACAAGGAGGCAAAACAATGAACCAGCAAAACAGAAAATAACAACAAAAAATAGATAAATAAATAAACTTTCATCAAACAATCTAAAGATCACAGATTGTCACAATTTTTTTTTTCCAGTGGCCCATGACTGGTGCAAGACAGCTTTCATGAAGCGCTTGTAATCAAAGCATGCACAAATCCCCTCTGTCAGTCAACAGATCTGGGCTTCTTAACTACTGGTAGATTGATCAGACACAAAAAGAAGACAGATAGTTATAATTCAGTAACCAAAAGGATTTTTTTTTTTTACCGATCAGCAGCCATAACATGTTTAAATACACGATTGTTCTTTCAATAACAATCTGTTATGAACAAAAACAGGTTAAATAGTGTCATCTGGACCAGTTTCTTTAAGTGAGAAATGTTTCATGCCCCATCCCGAGGACTTCCTCAGTCTACAGCCTACCAACCAGATCTGTCTCATAGGTAGCCTTCACTACTGTGTTTCAAGAAGTGTTTCAGAGAAAGGATTGTGAACTGACTCTATTATCCAGGTAGCTAACAAAAAAGGTTGTTTTGTCTTCTGGACAAGAAGATGGAGAGATCTAGTTGGCAAGCTGTAGACTGAGGAAGTCTTCTGGATGGGGGACAAACATTTCACCCCAAAAGAAACCGGTCCAGATGACATAATTTAAGATTTTTTGTTGTTATCTACCTGGATGATTGAGCTGCACACATTTTTCTGAACCACTTTGGCCTTGGTTGTCCACGGACTGATTCTGAGGTTTGCTTGAAACACAGCAGTGAAAGCTACCTATGGGAAATATCTGGTTGGCAGGCCCTAGACTGAGGAAGTCCTTTGGATGGGGGACAAAACATTTCTCACTTAAAGAAACTGGTCCAGATTTAACCATTTTTGTTGTTATCTATCCGGATGACTGAGCTTACAACCCATAATCTGTTGTGATTTATTGATTACATACCACAGCATGGAAATAATCTCTGGATGTGGGATTCCAGTATATTGATTATCCAGTTCTATTTCATGTAGGGTCCGCCCTTTATGCCACACCTGTTGGGTTAATCACTGCACTTCGCACCAACACTGAAGACTTCTAGTCCACGCCCACCTGCTGTGGGCCACACCTCAGTCTACTATATGAGTGGGCATTGACTGAGAGACCACTACCTTAAAATTTTTCACGACTAACACACAAAGATTTTTTCTCAAGAGACACCATGTCTTTCAAGCACTCTTTTAAGAGATGTACAGGATGCGAGTTTGGCTTCATCCTGGCGGCGGACAAGCACCCCCTCTGTTAGGCGTGCCTTGTAGCCCACCACGCGCAGCAGGCCATGGTACAGCATCCCGCCTGCCCAGCCTACCAGCTCCTGATGGAAGAGGAAAAGGAGCGCTGGCTTGACCTCTTTTCGCAAGCTGCAATTGAGGCTCAACCGATGATGGATGCACCTCCCAGCCCGTGGTTCGTACAGCTGGCGGACTACGCGTCCACGGAGGTAGTGAGGCCGGCCCGTGCTCTTCTGGAGCTTCGGAACCGGCCTCGCCCTTCACTTGCCTGCCGGAAGGAGCTAGCCGCCGCGTCCCGCCACCTCCTCTGGAGTGCGCGGGACTGGCCTTACCCCTCCAACGAGGGAGCAACCATGGCCGCCGGAGCCGCCATGGCCGACGAGCGGGGCCCAACCTGCCCGAGGGGAGGACCAGACCCAGCGCCCCTCCAACTCTCAGACGCAGAATTGATCTGCAGCCGAGCGCCGTCTCCTGATGCCGCGGATCAGACACCCCACGCGGAGACGCAGGGCACTCATCAAAGTCAAAAAAGTCAAAGTCAACTTTATTGTCAAAACTGCAATATGTACAGGACATACACAGGATTAAAATTGCATTTCTCTCAGTCCCTCGGTGCAACAGTAATCATTTAAACACTAAACACTAAAACATTTAATAAACAAGCATAAAATGAAATAATAAAAGTGTAGTACTGTTCCTGAGTTTTTGCATAGTAGTTTTTGCATAGTATTATAAAAGTATAAAAAGTTTCACCAACACCAAAAACACCAACATTTAATAAACATAATCATAAAATGAAATAGAGTGTAATACTGTCCTGAGCTTTTCCGTAGAAGTATAAAAGTATAAAAAGTATATCTATAAAATAAATGAAGGTTCTGGCATTTGACATTTGTAAAAGAGTGACAAAGCAGCATATGAGGTTAATGTACACAGTATATGTATGAGGTATTCAAGGTCAAGTTAACACTTAAAAACAATTATTTGTTTGATAAAAAATTATAGCAAATATGTGTCTGAGCTGAACTTTTTCCTTAATAAATGAACGTAATTGTGAAATGAGCTGGATTTAAACATTTGTTTCGCCGAAAGTGATAAAAAGCCATATATAGGTCACACCTGAGTATAGGTCGCAGGCCATGAAAAAAATGATAAAAAGGTGTGACCTATACTCCGAAAAATACGGTAACATTGTGTCATTTGTGATGTTTGTCTGGCGTTGGTTGCACACCTTAGGCAATATTTGCAATGCTTGAAATATGTATGTTAGAAGAGTTTTGGTCAAGTTTTATGGATGTTTTTAACTACTATGGCTGAGAATGTTAACTGCCCATGAACCATGAGTTTGATTTAGCAGAGAGAGCTGGATGAGGAGCTGATTTGATACTTCAGGTGCAGCTGTCAGTCAAATAATAATAATAATAATGAATTTAATTTGTAACGCACTTTTCATTAACAAAAATCTCAAAGTGCTACATGGTGCAACTAAAATCAACGATAAAATAAAAATAAGTGATAAAATCAAATAAAATCAATGATAAAAATCAACTAAGATCAGAGATAAAATCATGTGGAGGCAGAGTAGGCTCGCTTAAAAAGAAAGGTCTTTAAGCCTTTTTTAAAGTCAACCAGTGACTGTGGAGCTCTCAGGTAGTCAGGGAGGGAGTTCCATAGGTGGGGGGCAGCCACACTGAATGCCCGGTCTCCCATGGTCCTTAATTTGGTTCGTGGAATGTGAAGGAGATTGCTGTTCTGTGACCGCAGAGATGAATATGGAGCAAGAATGTCCTTTAGATTATCTGGTGAAGTTCCGTGTAAGCATTGGTGTGTAATGAGAAGCCAATGGTAGTTATGGAGAATGGGCATAATATGTTCAAATTTACGAGCTCTCAACAAAATCCTTGCTGCACTGTTTTGAATATATTGAAGCTTCTGAAGGTTTTTGCCAGGGATTCCAGTAAACAGGGAGTTGCAGTCACCAGTCAGTCTGGGAGCTGATAAGTTTATAAAAACAAGCCTCGCACACTGCCCGTGGCAGATTCTCATGACTGGGCTCCATGCGTGTAGAACTTCTGTTGACCTGTTGTGAAAGTCTGTCCTTGCAAGTAAAACCCGTTAAAAATCTTCTCTTGTGTGGCCTCTTTGAGTAAATAAGATAAACAGAGATAATTTGATCCAACAGTTTTGCCTGATGAAGGTCTAGTGACTAAAATATTACCATTTTCTACAAATGTGGTCAGTATCTGGTGCAGGAATGTCTTTTTGTTTTTTTTTATGCACCCCTCAAAAGCAAGGCGTATTATGGTATAGTCTCCATCCGCCCGTAAACCTCCTCTTCCGTAACGTCTGGTCCGCTCAAGATAATTTA
>JBBPBX010036171.1:0-19378 GCA_038048925.1 Garcialebias charrua | reverse complement strand
ATACCATACCAACTTTATTTCTAAAGCACTTTATAAAACCGTGAGACCAAAGTGCTGTACACAAACATAAAATACAGTACAAAAATAAAATACAGTACAAAATTAAAAAGGTCAGATAAAAGACTAGCATTAAAATAGTAAAGTTTCACACAATAAAACAAAATCAAACATCTCGGATCGCGTCAAAAGCCAAAGAGAAAAGATGAGTTTTAAGAAGAGACTTAAAAACTACAATGGACGAGGCTTGTCTTATGTCACTCGGAAGGTCATTCCAGAGTTTAGGGGCAATCACTGAAAAAGCACGGTCACCTCTGAGCTTAAGTCTAGTTTTTGGAATCCTCAGAAGCTGCTGGTCAGCAGATCTGAGAGAACGGGAGGGAGTGTAAGATTGTAGTAGCTCAGTCAAATATGAAGGAGATCGGCCATTCAGAGCCTTAAAAGCGAACAAAAGTATCTTAAAATGAATCCTATAATACACTGGTAACCAATGTAAAGAGGCCAAAACAGGAGAAATACTATCAAATTTCCGTGTTTCCGTATTGGAGAGTGCGCCTCCTGGGGACTCCCTTGTTCTGCTGGGGGACTTCAACGCTCACGTGGGCAATGACAGTGAGACCTGGAGGGGTGTGGTTGGGAGGAACGGCCCCCCTGATCTGAACCCGAGTGGTGTTTTGTTGTTGGACTTCTGTGCTCGTCATGGATTGTCCATAACGAACACCATGTTCAGGCATAAGGGTGTACATATGTGCTCTTGGCACCAGGACACCCTAGGTCGCAGTTCGATGATCGACTTTGTTGTCGTCTCATCTGATCTGCGGCCGCATGTCCTGGACACTCGGGTGAAGAGAGGGGCGGAGCTGTCAACTGACCACTACCTGGTGGTGAGTTGGCTCCGATGGTGGGGGAGGATGCCGGTCAGACCTGGCAGACCCAAACGTATTGTGAGGGTCTGCTGGGAACGTCTGGCAGAGTCTCCCGTAAGACGGAGCTTTAACTCCCACCTCCGGGAGAGCTTTGAACACGTTCCGAGGGAGGCGGGGGACATTGAGCCCGAGTGGGCCATGTTCCGCGCCTCTATTGTCGAGGTAGCTTATCAGAGTTGTGGCCGCAAGGTTGTTGGTGCCTGTCGTGGTGGCAACCCTCGAACCCGGTGGTGGACACCGGCGGTGAGGGATGCTGTCATGCTGAAGAAGGAGTCCTATTGGGCCTTTTTGGCCTGTGGGACCCCGGAAGCAGCAGATAGGTACCGACAGTCCAAGCGGCATGCGGCTCGGGTGGTTGCTGAGGCAAAAACTCGGGCGTGGGAGGAGTTCGGAGAGGCCATGGAGAATTTAAGCATTTGCATTTACCAAAAAAGATGGTTTTATGAACCTGTTTGTAGCAGCCCTGAAACATTTTTCTTCCACTGTACAGGAGGACATGGCATGAGGTGATGCAGCCTGGATGTTTCTGAGAAGTGGAATTGGTCGCCACCGCACAACCCACATACTACGGTACCCAAATACTGTAATAATACCAGTGGTGGAGAAAGTACTCAAACACTGTACTTAAGTAAAAGTACAAATAAACAGACAAAAATTTACTCTAGTAAAAGTAGAAGTACCATATTAATATTTTTACTTAAGTAAAAGTAAATAAGTACTTGCTTTTAAAAATACTTAAAGTATTAAAGTAAAAGTACTTGCTGAATGTATTAACTAATGCAATGGTCTACAATACCATTAAGTGTGCGTACTGTATGCATATTTTCTGTAATACATTAATAGTGTTGAGCCATTTTAATGAACAATGCTGCAGATAATGCATGTTTTTATTGTGTTTACTCTGTGACACAGTTCACACTTGGACTTTTGATTCTGTGTGTCAGAATTTCAGTGATGAGTTAAATACAATTAAGCAAAATAAGAAAGAGGAATGATTATACCTTTGAAAGTTTTTATTTAACACAAAATAAAACCAATGTGTCATTTTAACTGCAGTAAACACATTTAAGTAAAAGTTGTCTGTTTGAAAAAAGGAGCATTAGACACAACTAACAAAGGAATAGATCACTTCAACTCGTTTGTCATCAACTCTAGTTAAAATATTGTCTAGTCAATCTTGTAATGGATCAACAATGAACAATACTTTAACTTCCTGACAACATTTTCAAAACTTGGACCTGAGTGTCGAGACATTTGGAGAAATCTCTTGTCTCCTAACATCCCATGAACTGACACATTTTAATATTGCAGCAAGAATTTCTTGTTCAAGTTCAGAAGAAGTTGGTTTTCAAAGTTTTTGAGTCCATGTCTGGCTCTTTAGGGAGAGAGAATCTGTCCTGCTGTACTGAACAGTCTTTCAATAGTCTTTCAATAATAGTCTTTCACTTTTGTGTTGTTGTTATTTCTTCACAGCTCACATCGTGGACTTTCCTCATGGATGGACGTGTGTCCACTCTGTCCTGCCTCTGTCGTCCAGGACATCAGTCCTGCCTGTCTCTGGTGTCCTTCCATCTGCCTCCATCCATCACCTGTGTCAACACCTTCTGCATGTATGACTGCTGCAAAAACAAACAAAAAAACACCTGTTCTGATGGACAGAACTGCTCACATCAGGACCACACCACTGAGCCCACACCTGGCCTAAAATGCTCCCATCATTCATGGTTGAGCACTGGCTAAGCAGTTCCATCTGATCCAGGTTTGAACTTGAGAAAAACATCAGTGGCTACCTACACTTCAGTCAAAGTAAGGACATTTTGTTTCCTTGTTTCCTTTTTCTGCTGCTTCTAGCTTTTTTTAGAGTTCATGGACTTTTTCATGCACATGGACTGCACACAAACACAAACACCACATGGACTGCACACAAACACAAACACCACATGGACTGCACACAAACACAAACACCACATGGACTGCACTGGTTTCAAAAACATGATGGTTGCATGGATGTGATTTTCGGCTGATTTGGTGCTGATTCATGTCAATAAGCTGGTGCTGCTGCTGGATGGATGGATGAATGGATGGGAGTTCCTGCTGATTTGCTGGATTTTGATGTTAACAGCTCCTGCTCAAAGAGAAGTGTTCATGTTTCATGGTTGAACTCATTTGCAGATTATGGCTGAGAACTGTTCAGGAAGAGATTTGTACTGTACAGTATTTTGTATGCTTTGTCTGTGCTGGAAAAAACATTACAGTACTGTACCTGTACAGTACATGCTGTACTGGTTTTGTGTGTTTATGGATGAATGTGTGGTATAATATGTTATGTAAGTGTTTGTAAATAAAGTTCTGTGCATGTTTATGGCACAGGATGTCCGCTTGTTCAGTCTCATGCCGTTAAATGTGTGTGCGTCGCTGCGACCTACGTCAGAAATGCGGACCTACGACAGGCACGTGTTTTTGGTCCGCGAGATATGGCAGAATCGACCTAAGTCACACTCGTAGGTCCGGATCCCTGACGTAACTCGAGGATTCCCTATATAGCCCTCCCTGGTGAAAATGTCACGAGCCGCCACTGCTTACAGGACGGCTGTATCGTACAGAGGACACCCACTTGTCAGTATGGTAACAGCGTTGGAAGAAAGGGGTGAACACTATGTGCATACAAATCCATACAAATATCAGCGAAACTTTAATGGATGTACAGATGACAGTAAGTGTTGTTTGGACAACTCTTTCAATTTAAAGCAATCACACCCATACTACCATCAGATCCAACTACACATGTTTGTGTGTGATGTCAAATACTGTGACTTTGTGTTGTGGTCAAAACAACAATTTATTCTACAGCGTGTTCTCAAAAATCTAGTGTTTCTACAAGAGACCCTGCCAAAAGCTCAAAACCTTTTTATCTCAGGTTTGTTGCCAGAACTCCTGAACAGAAGACACGATCCTGCCTTTGAGTCTGAGAAAACCTGTAAGGTTTGTGAAAGGCCAGAGTACGGCAAAATGATCAGCTGTGTTAAGTGCAATAACTCCTTTCACTACAGCTGTGCAAAAATCAAAAGAAAATCAGCAACATGGATCTGTGAGGAAAGCCAGATGTTTTTGGTCTGAATGTGAAATGCCATGAATTTGTGCATAAAGAAGTAAGAAATGTCAAGTTTTTTTTATACTTTATGTTGTGTACCACCGTAGCTGTTATAGGTGGTCTGTTATTTACCTTGATCTTTGCAGCCATTCATAATCTGATGTTGATTGTTTTAAATAAATCTTATATTAAACATCTTATTTTCTTGTAGGCTTCTACTGTAGTCTGTTTTTCATGTCAAATTCAATTATTAGGATTAATTTTGAACCACACTGTACCTGTATATACAATTTTGAAGAAATACACAGGTTCTAATTTAATTACATTGTTTGTTTATTGTTAGACAGGTGACAGTTTATTGATCTACTGCAGTACATCAATATTTAAAAGTTAATTTCAAGTGATGTCAATCAAATTGCACACATCAATGTAAAAAATTTCAGAACGTTACTTTACGTTATGTTAAGAACAGTTACTTTTTATGCAGTTACAGAGAAGTTACTTTTTAGGAACAACACTTTTACAGAGGTTTGTCAGGGCACCACATAACACAACAATGTCATCCAACATATCAACTTGTGACAGTGGAATTACACTTTGTAAAATTTTAAAGTTCTTCCACCGACCAATGACTCGCTCAACATGTATCCTGACACGAGAAAGCTGTCGTGATGAGTCGACCTCATGTGCAGACAGCTGTTTCTTTCCCTTTGTGAAATGAGGGATGCGAAGTGTTGCACCATAAGCTGCCAGCTCATCTCTGATTAGAAATCCCCTGTCTGCTAATACCTCATCCTTAGACTCCAAAAGTTGTAAGAAACCAGATTCGTTTGTAATCTGTTTATCGGATACCCGCCCACCCCACCCAGGAGACAGAAAACTAATTGCCCCAGCAGGGGTGATGGCAATTAAATATTTGAATGTGTTATTGTGTTTATAATTTGACCATGTCTGAGCCCTGGCTGTCAAATTACTTGGTCTGGTGATAAAAATTTCAGTACAATCTATGATACATCGACATTTTTTAAATTTACGCTTAAAGATTTTGGGCATGTTTTTAAGTATGGCACCTTTTGTTGGCCATTTAATGAGCGGCTTGAGGATCACGGCCATTACAGGTATCCAAGTTCTGCAAATACAGTATTTGGAAATGGTGGTTTTTGATACATTGAATCTATATGCCAAGTCAACGTTACTTAGGCCTAACCTTAATTTCATCAGGACAACTAATAAGTGATCCTCAACACTAACCCCAAAAATACACTACACGCGGCTCCGCTCCGCCCCGCTCCGCAGGTCGCAGCTGAGCGAGTCCAAAGTCCACTTCCTCCGCTCAGCTCAGGTCCGCATGGATGCGCCGCTCCAAGACGCATGCGCGGGAATTGCGAGATTGCGCGATAAATCAAGTGATAAATAATGAAGTCAGAACAAAACAATTCACTCGGTGGAAGAAAGAGAACAACTGTAAAGGCTGCCTTGATCTTCTCTCGTAAATAAGCGACAGGACATGGTTTGAGCAACAGGAAGTGATGTTTACATTTCAGAATAAAATACTTATTTATTTTTTTATTTCTTGTATTGCGTTATTAGGTGTAGTCATAGTCATAAATATAATAGTTTAGTCATAGAATAGTCATAAATAATAGTTTGACAGCATTTTTGTACAAATAAATCCGTATAGAGCTAGGATTAGTCCGCCCGTGGTGATTTTATTTTGTAAATACGGAAGTTGTGCTCGTTCCTTTTCCTGTTGGTGCGACGTAATCTTCAAAAGTTGACTCCGGCACAGCTCCGTCATCCGGCAGAAATAGAAAAATTTCTAATTTTGACGGACTGCCGTCCGCTCTCCGCAGCTCACCGCCGCCGTGCGGAGCCAGTGTACTTTATCTCATTGATTATAATGGGTGCGTATTTGCTGCGGAGGTCGGACCGGAGCGGGGCGGAGCTGCAACGCGTGTAGTGTATTTTTGGCGTAAGTCTTTGGCAGATTTGGTATACACTGCCAGTTATTTTTTTAAGTACCCATTGGAAGATGACAGATGTAAGTCCTGTGAGAAAAATGAGTTGTGTAAAGTTGCACTTAACAGTTGAATAAGAAAACTGAGATCCTTCCAGTTTATGTTTTAACTTTTGATGTTCAGCCTGTAGCGTGTCAAACTCCTGACGCAGGTTGTCATATTCATTCTGAAGTTGACAGTGCCTCAGGTTCAGATCATCATATTCAGTCCTTGGGACTACATCTTCTTGTGCTGAAAGTTATGAAAAGAAACGGTAAGCAAATGCACCAAAAAGCAGGAAGCAACGCTTTATGCTCTGTGACACAGAATGTGCCTGTGCTGTGACTTGTGTCTTCTTTTTTAGCTGATTAATTGTGAACAATATTTAGCTGTACACATGATTGTGGGGTCAAAACTGCAAGCAAACCATTCTGGTTTGAATAAAATATGAGCATAATGTTGGAAGACACCCTAGTATTTTAGAAATATTAAATCTATCTATAATTAATTAAGTTATTTATCAAACAATCAATTTATTAAAAAGTTTGTTAGATAGGACATAATATATTTGTACCAGGGTCATGTACCATGTTGGATTCTTGTTGTTGATCTGAAGTGACACTGCCAGGGCTGGGTTGATGTGATGACTTGCGCACACCATCATCTCTCCTCTTTTTCCTCTGGTACCTAAAATAAAAATATGTGAATATGTAGCGACACACATTGTAAATAAACATTTACACATCATCTACTTTTAATACAGAGCTGTATTTCAAAGCCTGCACTACACCAAAGTATGCTAAAGACTAGGGATGCACCAATCCACATTTCTCACTTCCGATCCGATACAGATACTTATTAACTCAGTTTCGACCGATACCGATACTTTCCCGATCCGATACTGTTCAGGTATTTGACTCTGTATAATGAAACTTTTGCACCCAAACTATTCATTTTAACATTGTGTGAGATAAACCCAATGAAGACACTCTTAAGCCTTACAATAGGGAACCCCCTTATTGTAAGGCTTAAGAGTGTCTTCATTGGGTTTATCTCACACAATGTTAAAAAGGGCAGTCACAGATTGTGATTGAACACAAGTGCTCTTTGAAGCTGGATCGGAAAAGTATCGGCAGGTTTGATCCGATACCCGATACTTAAATAAAGCTGGTATCGGATACCGATACCGATACTGGATCGGATCTGCCCCATCCCTACTAAAGACCATGACAACAGAACACAGAAAAAAATAAAAAATAAATAGTAAAGACAGGCCAAGGCAAATTATCCATACCTTTCCATCTTCGCTCTTGATCCCTGGCTTTTAGTGTACACAGAAGGTACGAAATCAGGACTTTGATAATCCAACGACATTTCCCCTGAAAATATAGCACATACGAGCTAGCTTATTAGCAACTAGCTTCTAGCCAACTTTCCGACCGAATTTAACAGCAATAAACTGCGTCTAGTTTTTAAAAACAATGGTTAATGACAACCAGGGTTTATGGTGAAATAAAACTAGATGAGTAACCTTACCTGATATAAAATGGGCACCGCATACTCGTGCGTTTTTGATGATGTCCTCAGTCCAATCCACCCGCTTGATGGCCTGAAGCCACAGCTTCCTTCGGTAGCTTTGAAATGGCTGATTGCCTCTTGGTATGCAGTAGAACTTCAGTCCTTCCTTAGAATACCTATTTGTACAACCGTATACGCAACATCCTGACATTTTGTTGCTGGTGGAGGAAATTGCTTAGCTAGATTCACTCGGCAACTTTGTTATGCTTGGAAAAATGCCTGGGTGGAGTCTTCTGTTGCAACGGTGCGCGCGCAGCCGTCTTTGTTTACAAACACTAAATGGGTCTATTGTGGCGGACCACTAGGGGACTCTACTCACACCCAGTGGACCGAATGGGTTACCGGATGTTTTATTGTGAAAGGTCCAGAGGACCGGATGTTGTATTGTGAAAGGGTTGATATATAAAGCGGTTTTTGGGTGTTTACCGCCAGAATAGTAGGAGTTGATTAAAGTGAAGTTCTGCATCCCGTCTTCTGTGTCGTCTCTTCACCACCTCCTACACTGGTGACCCACGTGAATTGAATATGTCGACATCTGACGCTCCAGCCAGCTCTCTTCAGATGTCTGCTGCTGTGGAACCTCCACAGGCGTCCCCGCTCGCTTTTTCGGTGGCCGTAAAAAAAAAAGGACTTCTGGCTGCACACCCCTCCGTCGTGGTTCGCCCACATTGAATCACAGTTTGCTCTTCGCGGGATTTCTGCAGACGACACCAAATACCACTATGTGGTCGCCTCGCTGGATCCGCTGTACACCCAGCGGGCAATGAGCCTGCTCCAGGCCCCTCCTGCACAAGGAAAGTACGACGCCATCAAGCAGCTGCTCCTCCGGCGTTACTCACTTTCAGACGCGGAGCGCGCTGAGAAACTTTTTTCCCTCTCCGGTTTGGGCAATGGCACAGCTCTTGAGCTCATGGAGAGCATGTTGTCCTTGATGGGATCAGAAGACTGTGGGTTTCTCTTCCTCCACCTCTTCCTCCGCCAGCTCCCGGCTTTGGTGCGCACGGTCCTGGCTAACTCCCCGTTTCTGCGGCAGAGAGACTACCGCTCGCTGGCCGAAGAAGCCGACCGCATCCTCCTAGCTGCGAGGACCTTCGCGTTCCAGGCGGCGGTCCCCGGATCTCCAGCAGCACCTGAGCTTCAAGCAACGCCCTCAGCGCTGGACGAGCCATCGGTGGTAGCAGGGGTCGCTACCCGCAGGCGGACAGCAGCCGCCCTTTGTTCCTACCACCAGCGCTTTGGCGCCAAAGCACGACGGTGTGTCCCGCCGTGTAGCTTCAAGCCACAGGAAAAAAGACGACGCTAGCGCACGCTAGCAGCCGCGGCCGTTGGCGACGGGGAAAGGCTGCTTTTCATCAAAGACTCGAGGTCGGGGAGGCGGTTCCTGGTTGACTCTGGTTCGCAGAAGAGCCTCGTTCCCCCGACTGGCTCAGACAGGTTGGCAGAAGGCTGCGGGCCGATGCTAACCAGTGGTGTCAAAAGTATTCACATTCATTACTCAAGTAAAAGTATAGATACTGGGATTTAAAATTACTTCTGTAGAAGTAGAAGTATCAACTCTAGCTTTTTACTCAAGTAAAAGTAAAAAAGTACTGGTTTCAAAACTACTTAAAAGTATAAAAGTAAAAGTAGCGTAAGAAAAAGCAACAACAAAGACAAATGCTTAGGCTGCACCACACATACTATTGTATACAACCCCACCTCCCCCACAAAAATCTTTTTTTAGACTAGATTATATTATATTGTTAATGTTGAAAAACTAGGGGTGCACTAAGCTACCTGTCTTAACTGCATATATGCCCATTGAAAATAGACACATTTAAATGCAAATTTAAATATATTAAAATAACCATACTGTATAGGGGTATTATTGAGCATTTGCCTGCAGTGTGAACGTAGTCTATGAAGTAAAACTTTGTTAAGTTCAGTGAAAACTCTGACAGAAAGAAAATATGTTTTAAATCTGAATAAAAAAGAGAAACAATGTTAGCAAGCAAACCCAGAGCATGTAGCTAGTTCCATGGCTAGTACCTCCTAACCATAGAAAACATTATACAACATTAGTATGTTACTAGGTCACTAGAAGTCAGTAATCAACTGATAAAAAAAAAAAACTTTCAGCTTACCTCAATATTAGGCATGTAACGAGATCTCGTTGTACGAGATCTCGCGATATTAAACTCCCGCGATATCTCTCGTTGAGAGGTAACGTTGTCTCGCGAGACGCTAATGCTAGCGCTAGCAGAGCCCCTAGCAAGTCAGCGTCACGGACAGCATGGCTTCGCCGGATGAAGTTGCTATAGAAGACGCCCCAACTACTGATGGAGGGTCCCGGTGCCGCAGACGCCTCTACATTGACATGGAGGGTCCCGGCGCTGCCGACGCTGCCCCGGATGTAAAGACACACGCGTAAACACCGGTGTGACCGGTGTTGCCAGATAGAGTCCCACCCACCCAAAGCACTCTTTACCCGCAAAAGTCAGAAGGAAAATCGCGGTGAACCGCCCAATCTGGCAACACTGGTGAGTGACGGCTGCAGATTCAGTGCTGATGCGGATATTTATGTTCAATTTTTGGAAAGTCCTGCGTGAATATCTATATTCTACAAAAAAAAAACGGCAAAATGAAAGAAAAGTAACGAGGCTATTTTTAAAAAGTAAGGAGTAGAAAGTACCAGTAATTGCGTGAAAATGTAAGAAGTAGAAGTATAAAGTAGGCTGAAAAATAATTACTTTACTAAGGTATAGATAACTAAAATTTGTACTTAAGTAAAGTAACGAAGTATTTATACTTCGTTACTTGACACCTCTGATGCTAACCGCGGCTAATGGCTCTCCCATCAAGACGTTTGGTGAAAAGTTGGTGACTGTTTGTTTCCATGAACGGGACTTCCAGTGGAACTTTGTGGTAGCTGCGAGCTCAGTTCCTATTTTAGGGGCTGATTTTCTTTGTGCTCACGGGCTCCTTGTTGATGTTGTTAACAGACGTTTGATCGACGCTGTGTCTTTTTCGTCACTGCCTTGTGCGACGCGAGGAGCTGGGCCTTTAATGCATGCTAACTTTTTAGCTTCGGGTAACGTGTTTCAGCGTTTATTGTCTGAGTTCCCCTCACTGACTGTTCCTAATTTTGCAAACACAAACACTAAACATGGGATCGAACATTATATCCCCACAACGGGCCCCCCGGTTTTCGCACGTGCACGCCGCCTCGATGCTACTAAGCTAGCAATCGCGCAGGAAGAGTTTGCTAACATGGAGCGTTTAGGCATCGTGCAACGCTCAAACAGTCCGTGGGCCTCCCCCCTGCACATGGTGCCCAAGGCAGACGGCAAATGGCGACCATGTGGGGATTTCCGCCGCCTTAATAACATCACAGAGAACGATCGTTATCCCATCCCCCACATCCAGGATTTTTCAGTGCACCTGGCTGGGACCTCCATTTTTTCTAAAGTAGATTTAGTACGGGGGTACCACCAGGTTCCTGTGCATGTGGAGGATGTCCCTAAGACCGCTGTTATCACGCCTTTCGGCCTGTTTGAGTTTTTGCGCATGCCTTTTGGTCTTAAAGGTGCAGCACAAACGTTCCAGCGGTTGATGGATTCAGTCCTAAGAGGACTGTCCTTCGTATTTGTGTACCTGGACGACATCCTGGTGGCTAGCAGCTCGGCTGAACAGCACATGTCCCACCTCCGTGAGGTTTTTCAGCGCCTGGCAGCACATGGCCTGATTGTAAATACAGCGAAATGCCAGTTTGGGTTGCCAGTCATTGACTTTTTGGGCCACCGCATTTCTGCCAGTGGTGCCGTCCCGTTACCAAACAAAGTGCAGGCGGTGTCCGATTTTCCACAGCCCCAGTCTGTTAAAGCACTACAAGAATTTTTGGGAATGGTTAATTTCTATAACCGTTTCCTCCCCAGGGTAGCACAACTGCTGCGACCGCTCTATGGAGCGCTAAAAAAGAAAAAGCCCAACGACAGTGTTGACTGGACACCAGAACGCCTACAGGCATTTGGTGATGCTAAAGCTGCACTGGCCACTGCTGCCCTTTTGGCCCATCCATCCCCAGCGGCACAAATAGCTTTGACAACAGACGCATCTGATGTTGCGGTGGGGGCTGTGTTAGAACAGCAGGTTTCCGGGGTTTGGCAGCCGCTTGCATTTTTCAGCCGTACGCTGCGGGACAATGAGCTGAAATACAGTGTTTTTGACAGAGAGTTGCTGGCGCTTTACCTGGCCACACGCCATTTCAGGTTTTTCCTGGAGGGCCGCCAGTTCACTGCATATGTTGACCACAAACCCTTGGTGTTTGCTATGTCGAAAATTTCTGACCCCTGGTCTGCTCGCCAGCAACGCCACCTCGCAGCGGTGTCTGAATTTACTACAGACATTCAGCATGTGGCTGGAAAATCCAACGTGGTGGCCGACTGTCTCTCCCGGGTGCTGATCTCTCCCGTGTACGTTGGCATCGATTTTTCTGCTATGGCTGCGGACCAACGTAGCGACGCAGAAATACTCGAGCTCCAGTCCGGGCCCACAGGCCTCGAGTTGGAGGAACGGCAGGTGAATGACGGAGGTCCTCTCCTGCTCTGTGATGTTTCTACTGGCAGGCCCCGCCCTCTGGTTCCAGTTTCATGGCGACGCCGCGTTTTTGATTCTTTACATTCCCTTTCTCATCCAGGTGTTAGAGCCTCGGTGAAACTGGTCAGTTCAAAGTTTGTTTGGCCCGGTCTGCGTAAAGCAGTTAAGGAGTGGGCAGCAGCGTGTGTCCCATGCCAGCGTGCTAAGGTTAACAGGCACACCAAAGCACCTTTGGAACCTTTCTCCATTCCTGGTCGGCGGTTTGATCATGTGCACGTAGACCTGGTGGGCCCTCTGCCTCCATCACAAGGTTTTACTCATCTGCTGACTATGATAGACCGGACCACCAGGTGGCCTGAGGTGGTTCCTCTGACATCCACAACATCTGCAGTGGTGGCCCGGGCATTTTTGTCTACCTGGGTTGCGCGTTTTGGCCCCCCTTCAGACATTACATCGGACAGGGGCCCGCAGTTTGTTTCTGAGCTTTGGTCTACCATGGCCAAGGGTCTGGGGACTAACGTTCACAGGACCACTGCTTACAACCCCCAAGCTAATGGTTTGTGTGAACGGTTTCACAGGTCATTGAAAGCTGCACTTCGCGCTGCATTGACCGGTGACAACTGGATTGACCGTCTTCCCTGGGTTTTGTTGGGTTTACGTACCGCAACCAAAGAGGACCTGAGCTCTTCCCCGGCTGAACTGGTTTTCGGTCAGCCTGTGCGCGTCCCCGGTGAGTTTTTACCTGAGGTACCCTCACCACAGTTCGCTCCACCGTTGCTCCATTTTTCCTCTCAGGAGGGCTCTGTTCGTGTCCCCGGCCCGGTACACCATTGTTTACCGCAGTCATTTGTACCTAAGAGTCTGGAGTCCTCTAAATTTGTTTTTGTCAAACACAATGCACACAGGACACCACTACAGCCTTTGTATGATGGACCGTTTCGGGTTCTTCAACCAGGTCCAAAACACTTCCTTTTAGATTTAGGGGGTCGTACTGAGACTGTCTGTATCGATAGGCTTAAACCAGCTCATGTTATGTCAGATGATCAGGTTGTTACGGCCCAGGCTCCTCGCAGGGGCAGACCTCCATCCACATTGCTAACGGACTGCGGTCCTCCTTCCAGAGACTCTCAACGTCCATTGGAGCCCGAATCTTCTGCAGGCCCTCCTCGTCGCCCCCCGCTTCATCAGACTGATTACGCAGGGCCCAGGTTCAGCCGTTCTGGTCGTTTGATCAAACCCAAAATGCTGGACTAGTGATGGACCTTACTGGGTGTTCTGGGGGGGCGTGTGTGGCGGACCACTAGGGGACTCTACTCACACCCAGTGGACCGAATGTGTTACCGGATGTTTTATTGTGAAAGGTCCAGAGGACCGGATGTTGTATTGTGAAAGGGTTGATATATAAGGCGGTTTTTGGGTGTTTACCGCCAGAATAGTAGGAGTTGATTAAAGTGAAGTTCTGCATCCCGTCTTCTGTGTCGTCTCTTCACCACCTCTTACACTATAACTTCAGTTGATAAAATAATGGACTTGATGGGTGACTGAAATGCTTTCTAGTGATAATTCTTACAGCTCTTTTCTGGAAAACAAAAATAGGCTTTGTCATTGTTTTACACACTTTCCCCCAAACATTAATACAATAGATTAAGTGTGGAACAATGATTGTGTTATACAACAGATACAGAGCTTTATCATTTAATAAGTCTCTGACTTTGTACAGTACTGCAATAGATTTAGCTATTTTTATTCTTACAGAATTTTTGTTTCCATGCTAGTTTGTCATCAATGATAACACCCAAAAATGTCACCTCATTCACTCTACAAATCTCAACACCCTCAATTTTAAACGGAGCATCAACAGTTCTCTTCTTTATTACTGAACATCATGTACGGTAATTAGTTTTACCTAGATTTAATGATAATTTATTAAGTTTAAACCAAGTTTGTATTTTGACAAATTCTGTCTTCATCAACTCCAACATCTGTTCTATATCTTTACCCAAACAAAAAAATGTGGTATCATCTGCAAAAAGGACACATTTAAGGAGTCCTGACACATTTACCAAGCCATTCACATATAAAATAAATAGCTTTAGTCCAAGTACAGTACAGAGCCTTGAAGAACTCCACATGTGATATTGCAGAGGTCAGATCTTACACTATTTATTTGTTCAAACTGTTTCCTATCTTTCAGATAATTAGATACCCACTGTAATGCTGGTCTTCTGATACCATATTTATTCAATTTTTCAAGAATAGTGTGGTCAATAGTATCAAATGCTTTTTTTAAATCAACAAAAATACTAACACAATATTGTTTTTGATCGACAGCAGTAGTTATTTGTTCTATTAATTCCATGAGAGCCATTGATGTAGTTTTTTGCTCTAAACCCATACTGACTGGGGGTCTGGTTCTATTTGACTTGGTGGTCAAGCCCCCATAGCGGTCTGCTGAACTTCCATTTTTTGAGAGTTCATCTTATTTTATTTGCAGTTGCTTTGGTGTTTTTATTGTTTTTTGTTTTGTAGCATTTTTACTTTGCATTTGTTTTTCTGATTGTGTGTTTCTTCATCTATTTTATGTGATTGCAGATAATTTCTGTTGCATTTCTTTTTTGTTTGGGAGTTTGCATCATTTCTATGTTTGCAGCACATTTTAACTGTTTACTGTGCGTTTAGTTGTACCTGTCATCCACCATGGAGGCAGGACTCTTCAGCGACTCTAGACGTGAAAGACGTACCTCTTCTGGGGTAAGTTCAACTAGACTTTTACAGAAGGTCTCTTATACCCCTTTTCCACTTGCCGGTTCGGGTCGGTTATTGCGCAATATACAGCAAACCCCCTACTTACGACTCCATCGACCTACGAACAACGGGACCTACGAACTTATCATATTTAATAAAAATATGAAATTACTGTATTAAAAAAAAATATATATATATTTTTGTGTTTAAATGTTCTTAATTTCATGTGTACATCACTTTGTTGCAGCTGTGGTTGTTTTAAAGGCTTTATAAATAATAATTATGATAAAAAAGATAATTTCTGATCATTTTTTAGCAATCTTGGGCAGCATTCATTCAAGCAGGAAGTAGGTCTTCAGTTTACACGGTCACAAATTAATGTAGAACACCGGACGCCATTTTAGGTTCAGTCACTGGGGTCTCCGGTCACAAATTAATGTACAACACCGGACGCCATTTTAGGTTAGCTGCCGGGAGCCGGCCGAAGACTGGTGACCAGGATGGCTTCATATGGATTAATTACGAGCTGGAAACGTCTCTGTGAACTTTGTGGATGTCTCAGGCAGCAGCGGATTTATCGCCGATCGTGCCAGGCCGCCGCGCGAACACCTCCGGCCGGCCTGGCTACACCTCCGGCCTGGCTAGCTCCAGAAGCTAACACTGGAGCTAACACGGGAGCCGGCCTTTTGAACACTGGTGACCAGGATCGCATCATATGGATTAATTACTAGCTGGAATAGCTCTGTGGACGTCTCAGGCTGGAGCAGCGGCTGGAGCAGCAGCTGCAGATTGATCGCGCCGCCGCTCCAACACTAGCTCATGGCTTGGCTAGCAGAAGCTAGCCAGCTAGCTAACACAGGTCTGGAGCAGCTGCGGTGGCTTGCCGGCCCCCGCGCTGCTTGGCCCGAAAACAATCAACGCATGGCAACCTATGTCGGCTTTGACCATCTCAAAGTAAGAAAATATATTTTTATTTATTCTGTAAATGTGAATAGCAATGTTTAACATTACAGTACACTACTGTACATGTACATGCTTAAATGTGTGCGCGCGCTCCGTTAGCATGATAATTAAAAAAAAAAAAAAATCACCCCCTAGCTACGGCAGAATCGAGCTGCGAACCGTTCTTATCTCCCTAACTCGTTCATAAATCGGGGGTCACCTGTATGCGTGCCAGAAGCGAGCTGGACGCATTTTCCACCTCACATATGAGCCGCGCCGCACAGCGATTCCGGACTGATTTCAGAGCAGGGTTCAGGCGAGCTGTAAGCGCGCTGTCCTTCACGTCATAACAGGGGCGTAGCCAGAATTTTATGGGGAGCGGTTTCTTTAAAAGAAATGTGGACCTTGAAATATAAACACTTCTCAGTAACTCACTGGAAACGCGTTTTTTTTTTTTTTGCTGCTCCAAACCTTCCCACTAAACAGTAGACGTCCAGGGGACGTCGAGGTGACGTCTATATAGAGCCCGTTGGTCGAAGACCAATTCTAGACGTCGCCCCGACGTGCAAACAAGGTCTTTTTTTGACGTCTAAATATGACCGCATTTGTACGTCATATGAACGTCAGTTTTGGAGGTGATCTGGACCCGCTTCACAGAGTTAAACTTTTAGGACTATAAAAGTGCAGTTAGACAATTGATTTATTAAGAATGTTGTTTTTTAATATCATTTTAATGCATTTCCTCAATTCTTTTTTATTTTTTTTACAAATTAGACTTGTCCGTCATTTGAGAGTCCAATTCTAGACGTCGCCCCGACGTGCAAACAAGGTCTATTTTTGACGTCTAACCATGACCGCATTTGTACGTCGTATGAACGTCAGTTTTGGACGTTATCTGGACCTGGTTCACAGAGTTAAACTTTTAGGACTATAAATTTGCAGTTAGACAATTGATTTATTAAGAATGTTGTTTTTTAATAACATTTTAATGCATTTCCTCAATTCTTTTTTTCTTTTTTACAAATTATATATACTGTATATTATTTATTTGAAGAATATAATTGTTGTTGTTGTTGTTGTTCATTCATTCAACCTTTATTTAGGCAGGTTAGACTCGACTCATTTACAAGAAACCTCATTTATTCCACGACGTCGAGGTCACACATTCATTTCAGTAGGTGGCAGTACTTGTGTTTTTTGCTTTCTCCCATTAAAAAACAAGAAGAAGAACTTCGGAACTCGAGCGTTATGATTGGATTGGTGGAGGTAGCACGTGATCTGTTCCAACCAGTCAACGCCTCTCTTGTTGAACCGCGCTGGCTTGAATCTCAACCGTTGTTGTTTATTTTCTGTCTGTGCTGCTGTGATCTATCGAGCTCAACTGTGTTCAGTTCATTTGTCACGGAACTCCTGCCCTAAACTTGCTGCAATCCATTCAGAAGTTGAAGGTAATTGGTTCTGTTTTGTAGCTTTACTCTCTTGAATTCTGTGGTTTCACGTACATAGCTAACGATGGAGCTAACTTTGGAGCTAACGAGCTAACGTAAGCTAACTTGTATCTACGTCTGCGGCAGACGATGTAAAGAAAATCGAACAGTACAGTTTAGAAAATAAGTTATTCTATGCAAGTAAGCCGTATGCTACGAGTTTTTTTTTTGTTTTGTTTTTGTTTCTTTGTTTTGCTTTGAGACTATCGAGGCCTGCATGCGTCCCCATTATTCATTCATTCAACCTGCTTGTTTTAGACTGATGAAGCCGGCTGGAAGGTGAAACGTTTCAGCATTAAAAAATAGAAAAAAACTGTCCAGATGACCTGAATTCAGACCAAAGCTTTTCAGTTGCAAATGAATGAGTAAATGTGAAATAAAAAAGCTTTAAAATGTCTCCTATCTCTAATTTTACTTTGACTAGGCAAAATGAGATAAGTCTAAACTACATTCTGACTAATATCTCTGTGAACATGTCGCTCCAGTTGTGTTTATAAACAACTGTGTTTTTTTTTTCTTTCTGTCAGGTGTGTGGTGTTAATCTGGACTTGGAATTTGGTGTCCTAGGTATGTTTTGTGACCCCATCCTCCCCCGAGAAACAAAGCGTGCACTTTCAAGACACGATCCCTGATGGAGCATTCACATGACAAACACATCATTGTTGTCAACTGTTCAGGATCCTCATGATCCTCTTTTTCTGAAGTTAGTTTATTTATAATCTCGTGTAATCTCATTTCAGATTAAGCTTGATCAGGTTATGTGACCGAACGTGGCGCGCGCGGTCTTATCAAAATGAATCATGTTTATGAGTTAGTTTGATGAGGACAAACGACCACTGTCCCAAATCTTTAATGTTTGGTGTCAAAATGTCTCATTGTGATGAAACCCACTAATTATATTGCACCAGTTAAACTCCAAACATGTGTGGAACCTGTGTGCGTGTCTTTTAGGACATGGCAAACGGAGGGGACCAGTTCAACCTTGCAGAGCGCTCGGACTCGGAGTGCGCGGAGTCGCGGACCCCCCAAAATAGTCCACCAAGGACAGTCCTCTGAAGGCGTCCAGCCAGCAGGTAGCAGCTCAAGTGTGTAAATAATCATTTATTTGACTTTTCACCACATCCAACTTCCCCTTCAGAATATAAAGTAAAGACTGTGAATCAAATCACAAACTGTTTGTTGTACAGGGGGTGGAAGACATCAAAGTTGTCCTACATGACAAGGACCTCTGGGGCAAATTCGACCATGTAGGAACTGAAATGATCATCAACAAGGCTGGAAGGTGAAAAGGAAATGTTTTTCATCAATACATGTAATCAGTTACTGAATGGACGAATAAAAAATAAAAAAAATCTCCCCAGTCTGTGCGCGTGCATGCAGGCCTCTGAGCAGAGACTTTTGTGTGGCCTACTTTTTATATATATACCGGGTATATATATAATTTGTGGAGCGTTGGTCCTAGGACATGTCACAGCTAATGCACCTTTTTGCTTCATCTTAATTATTTTGCATTGCTGAATAATCTTTTGTTTTTGTCCTCAGCAAGTGCAGCGCCTCAACCCAAGGACCTGTCAACGCCCAGTGAGTACCGGTATACATTACACTTTAAACCATTGTTTATTTTATCAGGCCTTGCAAAATAAAATTTATTTTATTTTTTTCATGGAAAACCGATGCCACTTCCAGATCAGAAATTGGAAGATGGGCATTCCCATTGCCTCAGGATGGTAAGTATTGAACAGTTAGCAGTGAGACACTTGGAAAAAAATGATCAACCACAGCCACCTTGCTGTTGGAGAGATTATAATCAAGAAATGTGTGTTTTTGTTTTATTTTTTCCCCCCAGTGTTTCAGCGTATTCAACTTCTTTGACCTCGGCGATCGCCTACATCCCACCTTTTCAGCTGTGCCAAAGAGGATGGAGACCATGGAGGATTTTGTGAGAGAGGAGCACCTTGTGACTCCAAATTTGCTACCCTGGTAGGTTTTACAAGTCTGGAGGAAAGCCGAGCATAACGCAGTACTGTACAACCAAACACT